>PVHX01024258.1:0-24356 GCA_004024805.1 Geosciurus inauris
ACTGATCTATTGCTACTCAAAGCAAACATCTAGATGTATGACTGAAGAATGTTCCTCTTTCCATTTGTATGTTTTAGAAGTACAAGAATCCATTCAGACTGACTTATGGAAGTTGTCAGTTAATGAGTTCACTAGCCGTAGAAATGTTCATAAAGCAGTTGAGAGTCCATGACCCAGAAAATTCTGCTTTAGATGGAAATTTGAACTCCAATTATCTAATCCTCTTTTAATAGTTAGGAGTCTTTAAAAAGAAATGGCAAAGCTAATTGTCATGAAGAAAGCCATACAGTTATGAAAGAAAACAAACCATCCCTATTTAAGTCCTTTGATTCATCCAATATCAGTCAAAGACCTTTACATTAACCAGGTTTATACCCGAGATGGGAAGAAGTGAGCCTTTCTCAGATGATGTCCTATGGTGTACAAGTGTCAAATGTGTTTTTTGACTGTTAATGTGTTTCTTGAGAAACACAGAAAATGTGTACTTCATGATTATAAAAAGGAAAAGGAAAAAAAAAAACTAAGTGTAAAATATTTTAAGAACCTTTTAACTATGTGACTTTACTGAGCCATTTATCTTTTAATAGTTATGGCAAATCTCTAAGAAGCAGGTAAAACATGCACCATTGACCCAAATTGTTTACACAGAACACATCAGCAGAATGCAGTCTGGAGAAATACTGATGTCCTAGAAAGTGCAAGGGCCACGAAGACAAGCACACTGACCCTGATTACTGCCTCGCCAAGAAACTCTTAGACAAAAGTTCCTATCTCTTCATTTGCAAAGTGATGGGTAATTCACTCAATCAGTATACCTAAATTAAACAGGATAATAAATGCAAGATAGCTGGCTTATTGTGATAATTGCCCCCTAAATGCTAGTCTTTTAGTCTTCCTCTCTCTCTCTCTATCTATCTCTCTATTTCTCTATCTCTCTATCTCTTTCATTCTCTCTCCATGGTGATAGACAGGAAAGTCAATGTGTGATATGTGTCAACATATCACAGAAGTGATTGAAGATCGTACACCCTATAATTTTACCTATAGAAAAAGTCTCTGTTGGATGATAAAATACCTCCAGACTGTAACTGGAGCCAGCTCATTATGTGAACAGACTTGAAAAGACTTTCTCCCTATAGGAAATGTCATCTCATCTGTATTTTGCTGTTTTTCCGAGCTAGGACTATTATTTTATATTCTCCAAAGTTCTTATTTGTCTGACAGAGTTTCCAGAAACTAATTTGACATTAATGTTCTTCACCAGACAGGATTTAACAAGTTCATCTCTGCCACTCAACAGAGTTACAGGCCCTGCATAGTCTCAGGACTTCCAGGGGTCTTGTTGCAACATAAACATATGTACCTTTTCCTCCTGTGCATCTCATTTAGATGCACTGATCTCAATCTTACTTAAACTTGTTAAAACTTGACTTTGCTCTTCATTCAAATGTCCTTTGAAACACATCAGTTTCATCTTTTTTATTTGCATCTTGTATTGTCAAAGAAATGTTGATGATCATGTTCTTATACCACAAGGTAAATATCTGTATCACTCTTTTACTATAGCTCAGATAATTTAAGTGATATTCTTAGAGTCACACAGCTAGTCAAGAACACAGTAAGACTTGATTCCATGTCTTTCTTCCCAGACTAATCCAGTCCACAGTAATTAGAAGAGTAAAATTCAATTACATAAATATTTATTTTACATGTAATATGTTAGACACTTAACAGGTTTTATTGCCTTCCCCATAGAAGTGTTTTTTACATTTTTTTCTTTTTTTTTTTTTTCCTTAAAGGGCAAGCTTCCTGAATTCATTTGCAAATAATTATAGTCACAGTTGCTTAATTTCAGGCAAAAGAAGCCCTTTGGGGCATGGGAGGAAGTGAGTAGAAGGACAATGAAGCACATGCAGAACCCCATAGCTGCCAATGTTCTGCAGATCCCGCTTTGTCGGTGAGTTTCGTAGAAAAGAAGACCCAACTGAAAATTGGAGCCATTTGGCTTCGACTATCCATCACACCCAGTTGTCACAGTCATTTCTTCCAGAATAATAGTTTGTTTCCCTCTCTCTCTTTTCTTCCCCTAGTTCTGACAGTGTGGCACACTAGAATCTAAGGATGGGCAAAGTTATGTTCACATCCATATGCTTGGATGGTATTTAAAGGTTTGATATTTAAAGGGTTTGACATTTCCATTACAACCAATTCCTCTGAAACCAATTTTAGGGGATAAAATGGCAGACCAGCCCCTTGCTTTACATCTAATCAAGGTTAGTTAGATGTGCAGTGAAAAAAAAACCACACATTTGTGTTGGCCTTGTTTCCACAGTGTATGTCTCATTGACCAAAACAAAGCTCTTTAAATACCCAGACAATAAAAAGACTGATGGATCTCTCCATTGCTCTGTTAAGGAAGGCTGAGGGATGGCTCCACAAAAAGAAATGGGTTTGAAAATTGCTGATGCATCCTTTATCACCGCAATTTCCAGAAGGTTATAAAAGTCATGCTTGGATAAAATCTTGAAAGTGCCAAAGCAATGATCTAAGAAATGAATGCAGATAAGCCTTCTCCATTTTAAATTACGAGCACTAGAACTAGAATAGAAATAATATCAGTGTGGAAGAATCTAAAATTAAGTATGTGATTTTGCTCATTTGTATACAACAGGAAGTAAATCATTTCACGGACTTTGTGCAATGAGTTGAAATGCAGCTGCTAGAACTCTCAACCTCACTTGATGTGGGCTGGCACTGTGGGTAAAGGTCTTTATTTCTCCATGATTTCACAAAATATTCTAAGTTACTCTTGTTTATTTCATATGTGTGTCAGGGGTGGGGCAAGCTGGGGTTTGTGTTCTGCCTCTTTAAAAGATCAGGAGAGAGAGAAAACGATACAGTGTTCCTCTTTCTTGGAGTCTGCAGGGATGGAGATACTTCTGTGCAGTTCAAGGCAATTAACTTGGTCCTGGCCCCTTAGAGGCCAAAATGAAACATCAGTTAAGGCCTATGTGAAAATAAGGACACAGCTATTTTTTCCAGACCTAAAAGATAATAAAGTGACTCTAAGGGTGAATAAAAGAAAATTTAATATACTTTGTATTTCTTTTCCAGTTCCTTTTATTTTATATTTCATGAAGACTTGGGTCCATAGAGAGCTCCTGAGTGTATTCACTGGAAGCCCAAATGAAAAAGAAGGTATGAGTTACAAGAGCTTTGTTGTAGAGAATTAAAAATTTTGAAGTTTTGCTTTAATTTTTTAAATTATGAAATAATGCCAGTATTACACAAATACTGTAGAGAACTGATAAAACCAAGAAGTTAAAAGATCATGAAAATCAACTGTAATCCCATTGAGAAAAAAGAAAATTTTCTGTACATAATTTTTACTCACTACAAGTTAAAGACCCCAAATCTATGGTCTCACAAACTACGAGTTTCACCCAATGATATATTTTGAACCTAGAGGAATAGAGAGGCATGAAGTTCTAAAGAAATCTTGGGTGAAAATAAAGGGAAGAAAAGGGCAAAAAAGAGTATGAACACTACAGACTAGATGATTAAATAGAAAAATAAAGAACAATTTAGAACTGTCTTTTGGACTCAGAGTATGAATAACTACCTAACTGCAGTTATGAGTCTCTTAAAGTTTTGGGAACTGACTAGAGAAGAGAGGAGCTACAAATGCCATAAGTACAACCACATTTACTTAAAATGCTCAACCTGGGTGACCTTTTCTCTAATTAATTCAAGCTATCAGGAATGTCCACAGAATAGGTGAAAAGGTACACAAGCTATTGGTGTAGCCACAGTAGCTACTAACCTCATGTAGTTATTTAAATTTAAATTAAACTAAAATTTTAATTCCTAAGTCACAGCAAACACACAAACACATTCTAAGCTCTCCATGGCCACATGTGATAAGCCAGACAGGCATTGGACATGCAGAACATAGACCTTTCCACCGTTGTTGAAGGTTCTTCTGGACAGCACTGGCCAGTATTCACCTGCCAGAAGAGGATGTCAAGCTGTGTGTTACCTGCCTGCCATCATTCACGAGCCTTTTTAATTCTGAAAATGGTAGGTTGGATTACTCCTACTTCCATTTTTCCTTGCTTATAATTCATAGAGTTACCTGGAGAAACGTGAAGGCTCCTCTGCCTGGATGGGTAGAATGCCCTATGCTCAGCTGTATCCAAAGACAGAGGAACGCTCCAAGCAACCGATCTTTCCTGCACAAAGTTTATTGATATGAGGACACAGTTATGAGCCTCAATGAATGAAGCAAATTTTTGAAGCCCTTGTTAAAGAAAAGATTTATAAAGGCCATTCCCTGCTCAAAAGCACATACTCCATCAGCAGAATGCCTCACTGCATAACTCAGCACACCTGATGGCTTCACTGCAAATCATCTTGACCAATCACATAAGAACCCTCCAGAGAGCCCAGTAGCAACTTTGCCTGCAGGAATCCAAACTACCCAATGCTTGCTTGTCTTGTGAGGAGTGTAAAGGCAAAGAGAGAAGAAAACCCAAGACAGTTGGAGAAGAGTCTGCCTAAGAGACAAAAGTGCCACCAGGTCTGACGCCGCTGCAGAAGCTCCGCAGTGTTTTGCAGCATGTGGGTGCAAAGGCAAGCAGCGCCAGGCACAGCTGGTTCCAGCGCGTTCACCGGTGCTTGACCTGCCTCCATTTCAAGACAGCACACATAGTTGGGCATCGCCAGCTCATAGTACCGAAAGAAGTGATTCTGGCAACTTTTTCCATTGTGTGATGGTTCCATTGCGAATGGTTCCACAACTGTTCACGTCAGAAACATCCAGGAATTTGTTCAAATACCAAGTAAGGCTGTTGACCGAATGTAGTCCTATTACAAAAGGATTTAGGAATGGAGCCCAAGAATCTGAATTTATAAGCTCTCCAGTTTATTCATACACTGAAATCTGAAGATTGCTATACCTGGAAATGAATTTGTCTCCTCCCCACTCCACCCTACCTCACCCCACCTTTCTTCCTCCTCTATCTCTTTCTCTTTTTCCCCTTTCTTGGATTATAAAGAGCATACTCAAACACACAGGAAAAGTTTATGTCTGGCACAAATATACTGCAATACTTAAAGCATTAATAAATATTTGTTGAATCAATTGTATTTGGAAAAATGTTTACAATATTGAATATCTAGTAAATAATAAATTGTTCATAATTGTAATATGAGTTAATTATAAAACCTACTCTATGGTATTTTATGTATTTGTTAAATGTTACATCTGTAGAAAGTTCTTAAGTTGGGAGAAAATGTTA
This sequence comes from Geosciurus inauris, assembly GCA_004024805.1. Classification (NCBI taxonomy): domain Eukaryota; kingdom Metazoa; phylum Chordata; class Mammalia; order Rodentia; family Sciuridae; genus Geosciurus; species Geosciurus inauris. Next base: position 5,301 of record PVHX01024258.1, read on the forward strand.
TTAAGTTAAAAATTATAATATTATTTATAAGATATGAATAGAATTATGAAAAATGTTAATATTGCATAAGAGCACTACAAAAATAAACCAAAATATTTTTAAATAAACCAAAATATTAATAAAAGCAGATACCTTTAAGTAATAAAATTGTAGGGTTTTTTCTTCATTTTCCTCTACTTCCAATTATTCAAGTAGCATATAAAATTATAATTAGGAAAAAGTAAACTAAAATACCACTTTAGGTGTCTGCAGAGCCTTTTCTTTGATTGCACTACACATTTGGACCACACTGACTTGCATCTGAGCCCCAAGTCTTCTAGCTACTTCTTTGTTCTCTATTTGCAATTGCTAGAATTAAACTCCTCAGTTTTAAATTCTGCAATTTGAATCCTACCATAGTCTATTGAGCTGAGTTCGCCTAAATTGTTCTTTAATCATCCATAATTGACAAAAAGATTAGGAATTTAGTGAGAGGAAAGTAAGAAGCTTCAGACTGATAGATCTTATAAACAATATCCGGAGTCCACCATTGACACAGAATTTCTACATTCAATAATACACAAGTGTACAAAGCTATCTGCTCACAGCAGTTCCTTGTGGCCCTTTCCACAGAGGAACAACTTCATCGGTCATGGCACATCCACCCAAAGAAACAACAGGAAATGGTTAGAAGGATGGGTTTTACCATAGGGCAGGAGAAGGTGACACCTACAAAGTACAGGTACTCAAGACTCTAGATGTCCCACGTTACAGAAAATATGGGAAATAAAGGAACACATTCAATGATGCCACAGGGAAGCAACCAGCCAAGTCCACAATATGTGACATTATATAAGTGAGCCCCTGTTTCTCCAGGAAGTTGGTGGTACAAAAAGGGGCAAGGGAGGGGAAACTGGGACAGGAAAAAATAACAAAGACAGGAAGTAACCAAATGCAAGGTATAAATTATGTTTGAAACTGGATTTGAACAAATCTGTTGCAAAAAGACATTTTTGAGATAACTAGAGAATTTAAAATATGGATCAGATTTTAGAAAACATTAAAAACTCAAACAGTAATGGAATATGTTATGTTTTTAAAAACATCTCAGTTTTTAAACTGAAAAGCTTTACACATAAAATTAAATGAAGCTGGGATATACTTTAAAATATTCCATTAAAAATGGAGGAGATAAATGAAACAAGTTTGTAAAAGTATTGCTAATTTCTGAAGCTGAGTGAAAGGTATATGATGATACTTCAAACTATTCTCTCCATTCTTATATGTTTAAAATTTTCCACAATAAAAAGTTTTTAAAAAGCAAAGTAAAAGTCATGTAGACTCCTACATTTGGACAAAATAATAAAACTAGTAACAGCAAATACAATAAAATGATAGAACAGTACATATCGATCTAATGATAGCAGATGACCAGAGTCTGCTGTGTGCAAAGCACTGTTGTAAATATATTTTGTGCACTTGTTTACTATTTAATCCTCACAGCAACATTACAAAAGGTAGAAACACTGAGGTACTAACAGGTTAAATAAGTTGCTGAAGGTCATAAAGATGTTAAGAGGGAGAGCTGGGATTTAAACCTATACTGCCCAGAACCAGAGCTCACAAACCAAAACACGGTATCACTCTTGCTTCTCATAGGTTGCAGAGTGATCCCAGGAGAGCCTATTAAGGGAAGATAGCAGGGTGCAGACTATTGATCACAGTTTGCCCCAATTTTTGCTGTGCATACGCCATATAAAAATTGTATGGTTTTATTTCTGCAAATATACACAAGAACCTATAAAGGCAGTTCAGTTAGGGAAGAGAAACTAGGGGTGGCAGATATTTAGTTTTTATGAATTCTTGTCTTTATTGTTTTGAATTTTTCACTGCATACATAAATGACGTTTTTGTCAAAAAGGACAATTTGGGTTTTAGATAATGGGCCATTTCTGTTTCCCTGTTTATAATTTTCTATCCAAAAAAAAACAAGCCCCTAAAATGTTATTGCAATATGTATAAGTAAACAAAATTTTAAAATCACATGTAACTATATATAGGTGGAAAAGAAGAAGAGATAGAGCTTTATGTTATGCATAAGAAGAACTTCATAAGTAAAAATTAGTGTATTTTTTTTTAGAAATCAACATATAAATAATGAAACTTGTGCATTTTTTTGTAATGTCCTGGATGGATATACAAAGTAGATAACAGTGGTTACCTCTGAAACTAGTTTTCACTGTTTCAGAATCTGCCTTCATCTTCCTACCCCAAATAGGCTGAGTCCAACTTACAGTCTGTCTCAAGTCCTTTCTCAGAATCACACCTGTGTGACTACCTTGCCATATGCCCACAAACATAAACTGCCCTGGTGGGCATTAAATGGCAGGGAGGGAAGGAAGGCAACTCCTTGCCACACTTCTATTTCCAGTTTAAGAGTATGAAAGTGAGCCAGGCACAGTGGTGTGCACCTGCAGTCCCATCTACTTGGGAGCCTGAAGGAGGAGGACCACTGGAGCCCAGAAGTTGGAGGCCAGTCTAGGCAACATCGTGAGATCCTCATCTTAAAATTAAAATAAAGAGTGTAAAAGTAGTGGGGGTTAAAATGGGAAAATGGAAATGGAACTTATGCTTTTCAGATCTTTGATTCAGCAATTTATCAATCCCCTACTGTGTGCCAGGCACTTGACAGATATGGGAGCTTTCAGCAATGGATATGGCCAGCTTTCAGTCACACTGGCCCTTACCCTCAGAGTATTTTCAGTTCCGTTACTGGAAGAAGAAATAAGTCTCCCAAGTCTTTGGAAACCAGAGAATGAATAAATATTTTGATAACTATGCCTAAGGATCACATGAAGAATGAAAGTAAGCCTTACTGCAGTATGCTGGACAGTTTTGCTTTGCTAAAATTGATGTCTTGCTACAGTTCGTAAACCATTTTTCCTCTCCTCCAGGAAAAACTGACACTTTAAATAGTAAATACACATTGTAAGTTATCTTTGTTTTTCTTTCTATCTTTTTTTTTCTTTCTCTGTTACACATGGCATATTTTGTTATTGCACTATTTAGTTACCCCTATATTGATGGTGTGAATCCTATCAGATTGAACACTAACGTCCCCGATGTCTGCCTGCTCACCCACTTTTGATCAGAGAACTAGTATCATGCCTCTTGCCAAATGAGCTTTGTACAAACGTCTAGCTGTTTCTTCCTGTTCTTCATTCATTGGCTTCCACTCCTGCTTCATATCTGAGCTCCTGTCTCACTTCCTCAAGAAGTGCTCTCCTTGACCTTCCTCTCTAGATCAAATAGTCCTACCGGAGGCCTGCCTTATAACCCATATCCCATGTGCAATTTTACTTTTGCTTACGTCATCTTTTTGATGGCTCTCTCACTGGCTATATCTCCCATGAGGACAAAATAATTTCTGCTCACACTATTTCCAGCACCTACACTAGTGACAACACTTAGTGCATATTCCATACATGTTTGGTGAATGTATTAGGACAACTAGGGTTTGCACTTATTTGAACTACCTGTTTGTTTTTCTCCTAGATCTTAGTGTGTTCTCTCCAGGCCTAAGAGAGGCTAATCAATTAATACAACATTTATGGACATTGAATTATGGCTCTTTATCCCTGTGGTACAATTTCTGGCTGGCAGGTTCTTCTCTGATTCCTGAATATTCAGCAGGATCTCTTCATTTGTTTATCAAATTTAAGTTATTCAAATTTAAGTGATCCACTAAAATAACTGGGGAGGAACTGAAATTTTTTCTTTCTCAAACTTTCTCTTGGAAATTAGAGTAGCCAGTAAAATTTCATCTTAGAGTACCAGTGGTTTTGTGTAGTGTCTGTGGAAAATGGGAGACTGATGAGATCTTGCAAACAGTCACTGGGTTGAACTTAGCAGGTTTTGCCCTCCAACATCCTTTCTCTGTGATATCTTGACTACAGTAATTGTCACATTTGGAGCCTATCTAGAAAGAAATGGGACAGTAAGGCTTGAGTTTTCTCTCAGAGGTTAAACAATTCATGAAGTTCGTCATTGAGTACTTTTATGAGACAAAAATTTTCTTTCAGTCAACTTTTCTTTCTAAGAAAAGGTAGGGCACTGAAATTCCAATTTGACATTTGAATGGCTGCAGCAGATGACACTGAGATGCACTCCAAAAACAAGCAAATAAGGAAAACTGGATTTTCTATCACACTAAAGTCTATGAAAAGAATAAAACAGTAGAATGAAAGTTAATAGAAGAGGAGGTAAACGGTGGTGAATAGGAAAGGTATCAAAAGTCATGGAACTGGGGCTGGGATTGTAGCTCAGTGGTAGAGCGCTTGCCTCGCATGCGTGAAGCCCTGGGTTCGATCCTCAGCACCACATACAAAGCAATAAAATAAAGACATTGTGTCCATCTACAACTAAAAAAAAAAAAAAAGTCACGGAACTGTTGCACATGGTGGCCCACAACTGTAATCCCAGTGACTGGGGTGGCTGAGGCAGGAAGATCACAAGTTCAAAACCAGTCTCAACAATTTAGCAAGATACTTAGCAACTTAGCAAGACCTTGTCTCAAACTAAAAACGAAAAGATTTGGGAATATAGCTCAGTGGTAAAGTGTCCCTTGGTTTAATTCCCAGTACCAGAAAAGAAAAAAAAAGCTGAAGAGTGAGACTTTGATCCTAGGCAGCACATATATATATGTCATGCCCTACACCACTATGACAAGGAATCATTTAAGTATATGAAGCCAGCTCACTCGCTCTCTGCCTATGGCAGAGATGGATCCATTGTTCTGTCAATTTATTGCCCCCCAAACCATCAAATCGTCCAATTAAACTTTGTGTTCTAATCTCATGCTCATCAAGCAAACTGCTGATATGTGTTTTTTGTATATATTCTAACAATGAGGTACCAATCAAAAGACATACATACCTGGCCTCCATATCAATTATATATCTGAAATACAAATTAATAAATGGGCACTATGTTATACACCAGTTGCTTCGACAGGGTGCATTCTGGAGACTCAGCATCTCACCAGGATCTAGCTTAAGAACCCAGCTAGTTACTATCATCCTTCGGAGAGTGTCTGAGAGATCAGCTGGCTTCGGGAAGTTGATGCATGTTCCTCTATCTTGGTTTGTATCTCTGGCTCCTCACAGAATTAAATACAGTTCATTTTAAGTTCACTGGCTCTACACTGGAGCCATAGTTAGGACTTATTATGGAAGATAACAGAATTCAAATTGTTTAGAATTTTTGTCAAACCATCTTTCTCTTTGAGAGCAAAGAGGTCAACAAATGTCCAATTTGGAGGGAACATTAGTGGCCAAGGAGTTCACGTAGAGGTGATATGAGACACAGAAAGATCAATATATTTAATGAGGGTGACAATATGCCCTCAACAAACTTTACTTTCTCTTGGAAATTAGAGTAGCCAGTAAAAAATTTCTCAGCATGAGTGTTCATGTCAGGCTGGATTTTTTTTCTGCAAGCCCAAACTCTGGTAACTATTTGCAAGTACAAGTTCAATTTTAGGCCAATGAACCCACACAGAGCTCAAAGAGAGTTTAGAGAATCACGAAATCTTTTATGAATCAGGTCAATAAATTTAGCAGTAGATCGTTTACATCAAAACAGTGTTACCTTTTAGTTGACTATTTTTCCTTTGGAACACTTTCTCAGTCCCTAGACATCAGAGGAGTCTGGTGTGGCAGTAGAGGTCAGTGCATCAAATGACAAATTTACTTAAAGAGTTTTTTAAAACTCACGTCAGAGGACTAGAAGGAATCTTTAGAATCCTCTAGTCTATTTCAAACTCAAGTACAGAGACCTCTGGGATGTAAGGCAGCAGGAGGCAAAGCTGTGGGAGCTTCAGCTTCGCTTGGTGTGTTTAATTTTGAACAGTACTGTTACACTGAAGTTAACATGCATGTACGATGGAATAGAAGCCAAAAAAAAAAAAAAAATCACCTGATTTCCAAAGTAGATACTTCAAAAAATTTTATCCAGGAGTAGGCTACTTCCAGCTGTGGCCAAAAGTCCTTGAGGACCTGAACGCATTCCTCCACTCTATTTTGGTGGTAGAGTTTAACAAACACCATTTTAAATAGGCTCAGAGAAGGCAAGACCCTTGGTCACTGTCACACAGGCAGCATTCATAATAGACTCAAGACTGGAACCCACTCATCCAATGTGTTGTTTTATTGTCTAGAGGGCTATTCCATGTTTATAGAGTCCTCAGACAAAAAAACAACCTTTCTCCAGATGACTGGTTATTTGCATACAAGGAAAATAAGCTTCAGTGTTAATGACAAATAATTTTTATTATGTATGTTAGGTGGTTCCCCTGTTCCTTAAACTTGTTCAAGGTAACTTCTACCAAAACAGAGAGAGAGAGAGAAAGTAATGAAAAATAACATAGGTTTATCCCAAGATCAAGTTACCAAATTTATAGATGATAGGGAAGTTGTTCATTTGTGAAATGAAAATAAGACCCAAAAGAACAGTATTTCTCAAAATATGGTTCACAGATCTCCTGAGTCAGTAGTATCTGTGATGATTGTAAAATAAGCAGAAGAGATGACTGGGTATCTTGGTCCATTTTGGTTGCTATAACAAAATACGTAAGTGTGGGTACTTTATAAAGAAAAGAAGCTTATTTAACCCACAGTCCTGAAGATCTAAGCTCATGGTGCCAGCATTGACTACTGGTGAGGACCTCACAAGAATAGCATCATATAGTAGGAGTGTATACAAAAAGGATGGAGGGAGAGAGAAGAGACCATACAGCAAAAGAGGAAGCAAGATACAAGAGGAGCCAGGCTTGTTCTTTTGTAACAACCCACTCCCATGAGAACTAATCCACTTCTGTTAAGACTCAACCCATTCCCACAAAACAGGCATGAATCCCATCCAAGGGTAGTTTCCTCATGACCTAGTTACCTCCTACCAGGCCCCACACATTAACATCCCCACCACCTCTAAGTAGTGTTAAGTTGGGGACCAAACTTCCAGCACATGAAACTTTGGGGGTCAAACTATACCCAATCATAGTACCAAGGCTCACACCACTTACTACTCAGAACCTCTTGGGAACAGAGCCCAAGAATTGACATGTTCCCCCACACCCCTTAGGAATATCTCAGGTGCTCTGAAGTTGAAAAACTGCCACCTTCGGTACACAAGAGAGTAAGAGACAGGGTGGGGTAGAATGGCACACTACCATTTACGTTCATATAGCTGACATGGCAAAGCACATTTGTAAACAAGCTCTGGTTTGGTGCGTGAACTATATATGATGGGTTGAGTTAGGGAAAATGTCTTGATTGACTCAAGAAAAGGAGGGACAGCTGATCAAATTGGTTTTAAACTAAATGTAAGAGCAGAGCAAGACAGTGCACTCAGATAAATACCCAAGTGACAGCCACACTGAATGTGACAAGAAGAGAGACAATGTGAGAGACAGATGAGGAGCTGGGAACGGAACATCTTTTGTCTGCCAATCCTGCTTGGCCTCCATTTCCCAACATCTAAATGAAGAATCACATTCCTAAAATCACTTTTCTAAAGTGTTTTATGAAATATAAAAGTAGGCCAGGTGCCATGACACACACCTGTAATCTCAGCAAGGATCGCAAGTTCAAGGCTACCCTCAGCAACGTGTATCTGTGTTGTGTAAATAAAATATATGACATTATTGTTATCATTATATTTCCAATTTTGACGGCATTCTGCAATTATTATGTTAGCATGATATGCAGGAAGTAACATAGGAGCAAAAGAAAAAACCTCTATAACTGGTAACTTGGAAAAAGAAATAGGCAGAAAACAATTATTTTAATACTCAGTATCTCTAATAAATGCAGCAAATAGGGTAATCCTATCTGAGAGAGTTCCTAAAATTAAAATACAGGTAAGTAAATATGATGTCCAAGAGCATGTTTAAACAAAATTTGGAGAAGGGCCACCTACATGCATGTAGCAACGTGGTGATGAAAGAGTGTCAGTGTCCCTTTCCAAGATGTAGACGTGTGCAGAGAGAAAGGATGAAGAGCTGTGTGGAAACATGAACTTGAGATAGAATCGTACCAAGGAGTAGTCAAAAGAGGCAAAGTAGAGGTATGCATTAAATAAGTATTCCACACACTTTAGGCCAGAAGCAAAATAAATGTTCTCCTCCAGACAGATGCCTAAATTGACTCCACCTCTGGTTGAAGAGGACGCATTTCCTCTCCTTCCTGCCACCATGGTTCTCTCAAATGTGGGCTCCTTCAATTGTGATAAGCAGGTGTTCAGGAAGTCTCTTTCTTAGCTCGTTTCCCTGACATTTAAAGATATGCCTATTCTCATTTGTATGAGAAGGAACAGTTCTCATGCTGGAGACAAGAGTAACACAGGAAGGTGGAAAAAGGAAATAATGGAGTTAAGAGGCCAAACTTCCATCTGAAACAAGTTCATCATTCTGTACTTGAATTTCCTTTCTTTTGGAGGAGGTAATAACTCCTGGGCTTTCCATGAGGGATAAATAACATACATAGGAAATGCTTAGCATGATGTCTGACACATAGTAAATGCTCATTGCTTGACAAATATATTTGGAAACCTCCAGGAGATTTCTTCAAACAGGAATATATTTTTCATTGCTCTATGTTCTCAAATTTTGGCAACAAAGTCTACTTTTGACAGCTGATTAGAAAACCTTGCTTGATTGGGGTTAATTAAACTGGTAAAAACATCCATTATGACCTGAATTTTTGCCTAAATCTTTATGAAAAAGTCCACCCAAGGATAGTGACATAATTTTTCTGCTATAGATTTAGATATATATTTGAACGTAAAATAACCAGGCTGGTCAGCCCTGTCCTTTTTATCTCCTATAGCTCTGTACTCAAAGGTCGTTGGGACATTTCAGGCCTTGTCTCATACTAAGATGCATTTAGGTGAAAAACATTGGTTTATTTTCTTATATTTCCATAAGAAATTTGCAAAAGAGTGATTTAAAAGTTAACATAAAAAAAAGAAATAAAATCAGCTTCAAATAAAAACATATTTCTTTTCATGCCTGTGTTCTCCTGGAAAGATTGTTGAATGAACTTAAAAAAATGGGTACAAGGTATGTCAGATAAGATTTTTATACTTATTTGCAAGGTTGCAAGAGAGGAAAATGAGACCATATAACAAGGTGGATGTAATTATATGCTCAAATCAATATCTACTCACAGCTGCAAATTCTGCTCAGTCTTTTCCCTTTGGTGCTTCATGTTGGTCTGGTTTTATCATTGCTTATAAAAATTTATCTGAATAAATTAAAGGAACCGTGCAGCTTTTTCATCAGAGTATAGTTACACAGAGATCATTTGCTAAATGCAATGTTTCTTCCTTTTTCCAGATCCTGGAAACATTTTCACCATTTGACATGCAAGAATCTTCACTCTTGTAACAATCAGTATAGAGAGAACACATCGTAATCAAGGGAAATGCCTACCAAATTGACTCCTGTCCTGAAAGCCATCTGTGTATAACGACTCCCTGGTAGCAACTCTAAAGTCATAAGCAATTGGGAGAGTTGCTCAAGCCTAGAGAAAACGCAAATCACAGCATTGAGAATTATAGGACAATAAAGTCAGCCTGGCCACAGAAGGTCTAAAATCACCCAAGTTATAAAACATGGGATAATAAATCTCATGTTATTTCATGCTTATGAGAACTAACATATTCACCAGCTTAAGTCAGCTGCCCCTTCCTTTCTATTGTTTCTTTTTAAATACAGAGGGGTACAAAAGTTTCCTGCTTCCCAAGCTTAATTAAAGGCTAGTCTGGTTAGATGCCTGAATTGTAGGGAGGAAAGGAAAATTTGTAGAAAAGTACCAGTAGCTCTTAAACTGCTCCATCTTGGGCCACATGGAGACAAAACAAGAAAATCACAGAATTTTGTGGTGGAGTGAGTCTAACGTTTTCATTTTATAAATGAAGGAATGACTTCCTTACCTTCCTCTTCATCCTCCACATCAACCTACCTCAGCCTGCTCACATCCCCTATTTCAGTAGAGTTTGCCCACACCAGAGTCCTGAGCTTTGTGTCTATTGGGTCCTCTCCCAGCTCTTCCATGGTCTCCACGTCTACCCCTCCTCATGCCCTTTGCCCCAGCACCACTTCACCACTTCTCTCCCTCTCCATGGCTGTGATGGCGTCAGAGCTCTTGCTCTCCTCCAGCCTTTTCCTCCGGCCTCAACCTGCACATCCTCCTCAGTCAAGAATTCAGAGCCCGGGCGCGGTGGCTCAAGCCTGTAATCCCAGCACTTAGGGAGCCTGAGACAGGAGAATCACAAGTTCAAAGCCAGCCTCAGCAATGGCGAGGTGCTAAGCAACTCAGTGAGACCCTGTCTCTACATAAAACACAAAATAGGGCTGAGGATGTGGCTCAGTGGTCAAGTGCCCCTGAGTTCAATACCCAGTACCCCCCGCCCCCCAAAAAAATTCAGAACAGGGATTCCAAAGGCTGCACTACACCGTGTTACATTCTCCACCATGGTCTAAACAATGCCCAAGGTTCCTAGAACACTCCCAGCACCCCTGATTATTTCTCTTCCATGTCCCCCACTTTTTTTTGCACTGATCATCTCAAATTCCATTTATTCCTCAAATAACTACAAGCTTTCTTTCTCCTCCCCACATTCTCCTCCTCTGCCAGATAGGCTCTTCTCTTTCCCCTTCACCTTGCTAACTCCCACCCATCACAAGGTTGTGGCTCCACTGACATCTCCATAAAACCTCTCTGCCTACCCCTCAGCTGTGGTTCAGCACTCTTTTTTTTTTGTACTGGGGATTGAATTCAGAGGCACTTAACCACTGAGCCACATCCTCAGCCCTTTTTTGTATTTTATTTAGAGACAGAGTCTCAACTGAGTTGCTTAGCACCTCGCTAAGTTGCTGAGGCTGGCTTCGAACTCAGAATCCTCCCCATCTCAGCCTCCTAAACTACCGGGATTACAGGCAATGAATGCACCACTACACCAGGCTCCACACTCCTTGATGTGCTATCAGAACTCTCTCCACACCTTTGACAGAGCACATGCCTTGCTTCTTTGCTATTGCCTATTAAGTGTTTGCCTCTCAGGTAGACCTCAGCATCAGGGACCACATCTATCTTTCTACTGTTTATATCTCTACCTCTCAGGATAATTTCTGGAACACAAGAGGAACTCAAATTGTATTTCTTGAATGAATGAATGAATGAATGAGCTTAAATAATTGCTCCAATTCTTAAGTGAATTAGATAGTACATTTAGGACTAGATACCAGACTAGTATTTTGCTCTCTTAAACCTTGGAGTATTTTTCATTGATTTCAGCCCATTAATTAATTCAGCAAATATTACATTAAGTGTCAGGGAACAAATAGCCAATCCATATAACCTTAGTCATTGTACACCATTTTATTCCTTAATCCATTTATTCCATTTTATTCCTTAATAAACCTGTCTGGAATGAAAGTAATTTTTATAAGCTTATTTTAAAAGATGAAGCTATTTCCTCCTGTCCTGATTTCTTCTCTTTCTTTTTTTCCCCATATTTAATTTATTTATTTGTTCTATTTAGACTTACATGATAACAGAGTGCAATTTGATTCATTGTACATAGATTGAGGATAACATATCAATTCTCTAGTTGTAAGTTGTATAGAATCACAACCTATATGCAGTCATACATAAAGTTAGGGCTATGATGACCATCATATTCTACCACCTTTACTGTCCGCATGCCACCTGCCCCCTTACACCCCGGTGAACAGAGTTCCACCATTGTTCGCATAACCTTCCCCACATTATGGATCAGCATCCACTTATCAACGAGTACATTTGGCATTTGGTTTTCTGAGATTGGTTTACTTCACTTAGCACGATATTCTCCAACTCCATCCATTTACCTGCAAAGGCCATAATTTTATTCTCTCTTATTGTTGAGTAATATTCCATTGTGTATATATACCACAGTTTCTTTATCCAGTCATCTATCAAAGGGCATCTAGGTTGGTTCCACAGTCTAGCTATTGTGAATTGAGCTGCTATAAACATTGAAGTGGCTGTATCACTGTAGTACGCTGTTTTTAAGTCTTCTGGGTATAGACCGAGGAGTGGGATAGCAGGCTCAAATGGTGGTTCCATTCCAAGTTTTCTAAGGAATCTCCTTCCAATTCAAGAAAAACAACCCTGACCACCAGAAGACTCCTGAGCAGGTTTGGGACCAGACCAGGAGGGATTCCCAAAGGTACAAGAGAACAATGGACATTAGGAGTTTGCCTGTGAACTGGGGATTAAGCAAATAAATATTAAGGAAAATAAGAATCATATTTCTCACTGTGAAGCAGGGAGGTGAAAATGTGGGAAGGAGAGGGAATTAGAATAAACCCTGTGGTGTGAATGGGAACCGGAGACATTGTGTGACCTCATGGTTTTCCGCACACCGCCCTGGGACAGGAGTCACACGTGTTAGAGCAGCGGGAAAGCCTCCGCGGCTAGAACACACTGAGCATGGCAGAAAGCAGCAAGCAAAGAACTTGGGAGCTTGCCAGGACCTGTAAAACCAGAATCTCAATAAATGAGACTCAGAATCAGTTTCACAAGCTATGTTTAAGCATTCAAAAATTTAAACTTCCCTACACTAAAGAAAGTACTGCAACATAATTACTATTCCCAACTTTAATGACAACAGAAATGTATCTGAGCAAGAAACTATCAAACCAAGGGATCAAAATTGAATCCAGTCAGCACTAAATGGAACAGCCCAAGATAATGATTCTTCATTTCTAGGAAATTGGTCTTCTTATTTCTAGACACATTATCAAAGACTTGAATTCTAGCATAAAAGAAATGAGATGTTAGCTGGGCACAGTGGTATATGCCTGTAATCCCAGCTACTCAGGAGGCTGAGGCAGGAGGATTGCAAGTTCAAGGTTGGCCTCAACGACTTAAAGAACCCTGTCTCAAAATAAAAAGGGATAGAGATATATCTCAGGGTAGAGGGCCATGGGTTCATCCCCAGTATCAGAAAGGAAGGAAGGGAAGAAAGAGAGAAAGGAAGGAAGGAAGAAAGAAAGAAGATATTTACATGTTTACTATTTTTCTTTAAAAACATGTTAGCAGAATTTTAGATAATGTACTCTTGGGGTTGTCATTTAAACTTAGTTGTAAGGAAAGAAAAGTTTATATCAGTAATTTGATAAATAACACTGTCATGGCTCACAATACCAGACTAAATTAATATGAACTTATAACTTGTAGTTAGAAGAGTGCAGAGAAATTTTAGCCAGTGTTCCAATGAACACGATAACTCCGAGGAAGCCCCTATTTGACAAGTGTTATAAAAACACTGGGTCCCTTTTGTCAGTGCTTTTGTCCTGAGGTTGAGAATCCCTTGACAGGGCCACTGAATCACAAATGATCCAAGTCAATAGAGGGAAGCTTTGATCTCATCCAATTAAAGAAAATTTACCTTTAGCTGGTCCTATAATCATTCTATATTAGAAAAGTGTAACTGCAGTTATTGAAAATATGTTAGGAGAGAAACAATTACCTGCTGCATCAGTAAGGGTCTTGGCAGAAAACAGATGGCATACTCCAACTGGATAATTTGAGATGAGTTTAATAAAAAGAATCATTACAAAAGTGTGGGCAGAGTTCAGAGAAATCAACAATGCAGAATCCCAGCAACAGCACCATCAAGACCCAGGAAGGCATAGGCAGTGAGTGGTGTAGAAGTTAGAGAGCGTAGGTGTGTGAGAGGCTGTTGATGGGGAGAGGACATAGCCAGCCCACAGCCCAGCAGGGCGCGAGCCAAGGCTTAAATATCACAGCTTTCCCTCCTCCTGCCTCTCGATCTCCCTCTCTGCCAGACCTATCCCAACTCTGGAGAGTTCACTCATGCAGAGGAAATAGGTCAGCCCATACCCCCTGATACAGGATATCTAACACACCTGCCTTTTCAAATACCAGAATGATACAGAAAAGTAGCACTTTATGTTTTGCTGCAAGCCTACTCCTCCACATAGCTGAGTCATGAGTCTTTCTTGGAAGGCATGGCAACAACTTCAGAGCTCATGTTGTCTCTGTCTTTCTATCCATCATCATAGAGAGGACTGATGGGTTATTCTACTGGCTTTGGCTGTCCATTAATAATTTTCCCTCTGCTTGTTATCAGCTTTTGGTACCAGGTTTTTGTTAGAATCCATTCTTTCTTCCTGCAGCACGTTTGTTTAAGAAAAGCTGCTGCCACACCAGACTTTGAGGTTGGGTGTGGCAAAGGGACTATCTGATCAGGGTCCTCACACCCTTCAACTACAGTGATTCAACTCACCCTGATTCGACTCACCCTTCAACTACAGTGGACTTCTGCAAATAAGCTTCATCTAAATCGATTCCGAACAGACCGAATTCTGTCCATGTGGCAGGCAAAGGATGCATGAGTGCGTGAGCACAAACACCCACACACGCGCGCACGCACACACACACACACACACACTCACACACACACACATTCTCTCTTCTGCAGTATGAATGAGCAAGCATGGTCTAGAGGCCACAAGAGGGGAAGCTTGCAGAAAATCAAAGGTATGACAGGAGCAGCAGTGACCAAAGGCAAGGGGAAAAGTGAGGACCTGGAAGCAGGCTGAAGGACTCGCTCTTTTAAAGAGCTGGTTGGCAACACTCCCAGGCTGCCATTGCTCTGAAATTCCACTGACCTTACAGTCAGACTCTGCTATAACTAAACAATGTGTGTAATCGGGTTGTCTTGTTAGCCAGAATGCCTCAGAATGGATCTTTTATAACAAATGCTTGTTTTTTGAAAAGCCAGGCAATTGCAGGCAGCAATGTGTTTGACTTTCCAAGAAATTTCCTGTATTCCCCTCGTAAGAACTTTACCCGGGACAAGCAGCAATGATTTAAGAGTCACATTTCCAGTTCCTGAAAGCAGAATAAAACACTGATGAGGTCTTACGCATCCATGGATCATCATCAGGAAAGAAGAATTTGATATAATTAGCAATACAGAAACTGTCTAGATGTATATTAACACCACCTTTCATATTTATGAGTCTAGGAAGGAGAGATCAAAGCATATTTCCAAAAGTATCTTATTAACCTTCAAATTTACCTTTGAATTTAATAAAGACATACATATGTGGCTCATTATATACATGGAGAAATAGAAGTCCAAGATCTAAGAGGAGTTCAGTGTACACAGTTCACAGTAGAGATTTCTGAATGTGATTTCATACATTAGAGCAGTTTGCAGAAAAGTATGATCCATGGACCACTTGATCAACTTTATGTGGGTCCATTTTTAGAAATGCATATTTCTGGAGTCTTCTTCAGATCTACTGATCTGTTTCTCTAAAAATAAGTTTAAACTATGAATTTTTAATATTGTCATGGGTGAGTCTGATGTATCTCAGCATTTCAAAGATATTGAAACATCATCAGTGACTCAACAAGCCCAGTATTTATTGAGCAGCTACTAAATGCCAGTAATTTGCTACTTATTCTAAACCATACCAATAAATATAGTGTTTTTTCTTTCCCTAAAAAGTTTTATTAGACATGGATACTATTGTCCTTCCTGTTCACAACCCCTAGATTTGGGAGGACAATAACGAAAAAACAGACCATCTAATTGGAGTAGGGACACACTCAAGGCAGCTGGCCAACATTTCCCTTCATATTTCTATCAATTATTTGAAATGAGACCCAGAAACTGTAGATATTTAATCTGAATGCTGAAGCTAATTAATTAGGATAAACTTTTGGTGGTGTTGGCCTTGGTGAGCCATAAGCAAAGAGAGCTGGAGGAAGGAGAGCTTCAGTCAGGTAAAACACAAATGTTTTAGCTTTTTCACTGCTGGGACTAAAAGATCTGACCAGAAAAATTATAAAGGACGAAAGGTTTAGTTGAGGGCTCACAGTTTCAGAGGTCCTAGTCCATAGAAGGCCAGCTCTATCCTCAGGGCTCAAAGTGAGACAGAACATCACGGTGGAAGAGTGTGGCACAGGGAAACAGCCAACAAAGATGCCCAGAGTCTCCACTTGCCGAATACAAATATGTACTCCAAAGCCACACCCCAATTTCCACCTCCTCCAGTCATACCCTACTACTTCAATTACCACTCAGTTAATCCTTATCAGGAGATTAATTCACTGATCAGGTTAAGGCTATAACCCAAGCATTTCTCCTTCAAACCTTCTTGCATAGTCTCACATGAAAGATTTGGAGGGATACCACATCTAAACCATAACAACAAGAGTGGAAGAGACTCTCAGAGAGAGGTAGAGACTAAAGGACTTTTAAAGCCAGAAAGAGTTCTTAGTTCTGATAATTTTCTAGTGTCCTCAAGAGCCTCCATGAGATTCCTAAATCTTTCTCTTTTTTTTCATATTTTATTTGTTCTATTTAGGCTTACATGATAACAGAGTGCAATTTGATTCGTTGTACATTGATAGAGGATAACATATCAATTCTCTAGTTATAAGTCGTATACAATCACAACATATATGCAGTCATACATAAAGTTAGGGCTATGATGACCATCATATTCCACTATCTTTACTGTCCCCATGCCCCCTCCCCCCTTACACCCCTGTGAACAGAGTTCCACCATTGTTCCCATAACCTTCCCCACATTATGGATCAGCATCCACTTATCAACAAGTACATTCGGCATTTGGTTTTGAGATTGGCTTACTTCACTTAGCATGATATTCTCCAACTCCATCCATTTACCTGCAAAGGCCATAATTTTATTCTCTCTTATTGTTGAGTAATATTCCATTGTGTATATATACCACAGTTTCTTTATCCAGTCATCTATCAAAGGGCATCTAGGTTGGTTCCACAGTCTAGCTATTGTGAATTGAACTGCTATAAACATTGAAGTAGCTGCAGCACTGTAGTATGCTGTTTTTAAGTCTTCTGGGTATAGACCGAGGAGTGGGATAGCAGGCTCAAATGGTGGTTCCATTCCAAGTTTTCTAAGGAATCTCCATACTGCTTTCCAGATTGGTTGTACCAATTTGCAGTTCCACTAGCAATGTATGAGCGTGCCTTTTCCCCCCACAGCCTCGCCAACACTTATTGTTGTTTGTTTTCTTGATAATTAACATTCTGACTGGTGTGAGATGAAATCTTAGGGTAGCTTTGATTTGCATTTCTCTGATTGCTAGAGATATTGAACATTTTTTTATATGTCTGTTGATGGATTGTATATCTTCTGTGACGTTTGTGTTCAGCTCTTTGGTCCATTTATTGATTGGGTTGTTAGTTTTTTTGGTGTTAAGTTTTTTGAGTTCTTTATATATCCTGGAGATGAGTGCTCTATCGGATGTGTGTGTGGCAAAGATTTGTTCCCAGAATGTCGGCTTTCTGTTCACTTCATTGATTATTTCTTTTGTTGAGAAGAAGCTTTTTAGTTTGAATCCATCTCATTTGTTGATCCTTGATTTTACTTCTTGTGCTATAGGAGTCTTGTTAAGGAAGTATAATCCTAATCTGACATGATGAAGATTTGGGCCTATATTTTCTTCTATTAGGTGTTGGGTCTCTGGTCTGATTCCCAGGTCCTTGATCCACTTTGAGTTGAATTTTGTGCATGGTGAGAGATAGGGGTTTAGTTTCAATTTGCTGCATATGGATTTCCAGTTTTCCCAGAACCATTTGTTGAACAGGCTATCTTTTCTCCAGTGTACGTGTTTAGCTCCTTTATCTAGTATAAGGCAACTGTATGTAAGTGGGTTTGTTTCTGTGTCTTCTATTCTATACCATTGGTCTACATGTCTATTTTGGTGCCAGTATCATGCCGTTTTTGTTACTATAGATTTGTAGTATAATCTGAGGTCAGGTATTGTGATGCCTTCACTCTTCTTGCTAAGGATTGCTTTGGCTATTCTGGGTCTCTTATTCTTCCAAATGAATTTCATGATTGCCTTTTCTATTTCTATAAGGAATGACATTGGGATTTTAATTGGTATTGCATTGAATCTATATATCACTTTGGGAAGTATGGCCATTTTGACAATACTGATTCTGCCTATCCAGGAGCATGGGAGATTATTCCATCTTCTAAGGTCTTCTTCAATTTCTTTCTTCAGTGTCTTGTAGTTTGCATTGTAGAGGTCTTTCACCTCTTTTGTTAAATTGATTCCCAAGCATTTTATTTTTTTTTTTGAGGCTATTGTGAATGGGATAGTTTTCCTAATTTCTCTTTCAGAGGGTTTATCACTGATGTATAGAAATGCGATCGATTTGTGGGTGTTGATTTTATATCCTGCTACTTTGCTGAATTCATTTATTAGTTCTAAAAGTTTTCTGGTAGAATTTTTTGGATCTTCTAAGTATAGAATCATGTCGTCTGCAAATAATGATAGTTTGAGTTCCTCTTTTCCGATTCGTATCCCTTTAATTTCTTTTGTCTGTCTAATTGCTCTGGCTAGTGTTTCAAGGACTATGTTGAATAGCATAGTCTATGAGAGAGGGCATCCCTGTCTAGTTCCCATTTTCAGAGGGAATGATTCCAATTTTTCTCCATTTAGGATGATGTTGGCCTTGGGTTTAGCATAGATAGCTTTTACAAAGTTGAGGTATGTTCCTTCTATCCCAAGTTTTTCTAGTGTTTTGAGCATAAAAGGGTGTTGTATGTTGTCAAATGCCTTCTCTGCATCGATTTATAAAATCATATGATTCTTATCTTTAAGTCTATTGATGTAATGTATAGATTAATTGATTTCCGTATGTTGAACCAACCTTGCATCCCTGGGATGAACCCCACTTAATCATGGTGCACTATTTTATTGATATGTTTTTGTATGTGATTTGCCAGAATTTTAGAGAATTTTTGCATCTATGTTCATCAGGGATATTGGTCTGAAGTTTTCTTTCTTTGATGTGTCTCTGTCTGGTTTTGGAATCAGGGTGATACTTGCCTCATAGAATGAGTTTGGAAGGGTTCCCTCCTTTTCTATTTCATGAAATAGTTTGAGGAGAATTGGTATTAATTCTTCTTTGAAAGTCTTGTAGAACTCAGCT
>PVHX01024259.1:0-24345 GCA_004024805.1 Geosciurus inauris
AAAAAAAAAAAAAAAAAAAAAAAAAAAAAAAAAAAAAAAAAAAAAAAAAAAAAAAAAAAAAAAAAAAAAAAAAAAAAAAAAAAAGAACAGCTTTCATGAACCAGTCAGGACAAAATCCTGACTAAAGTGGGTTAAAGAAGGAAAGGAGAAGACAGCAAGTTCAGACAGTTTGTCCATTTCTAACAATATTTCTAATAGCAGCTCTTCTTGGAATTTTTTGAGGACCCTCTAATCCCACTTCACTTTTCCCCACCCAAGACTGCAGCCAGGAATTAGGCAGATGGCAGGCTGTTTGAGAAAGAAGTTTTAACTGTGAGGAAACCATGGACCTGGTAGTAGCCTCCACCCCCTGTTGGGCTTTTCCGCTGAGTCATTCCAGAAGCCAGTGGGTCCTGGGAGCAGAGAATGATGCTCTCTGCGGAGTCCACAAATCCTGAGAAGAAAGAGGAAGGGGCTGTGCTAAGCATGTTCCCTTCTTTCTCTAGAACCAACAAGTCTGTTGAGGAGAGGAGTGAGTGAGGAGCAGAGTCCCTCATAGGAGAGTGGCCAGTGTGCCGCTGTCAGTTTTTACGTCAGAACTTGACAGAATGTGTTAGTCGTCTTCTCCGAGATCCGTGGTTCGTTTTTGTGCAACCTTGCCATCAGGACAGTGTTCCCGAGTGCTGTGGGTACTCTGGCTGCATTGCAAGCCACCCCACAGTTAGTGACATGATTACACCCATGGATGTGGTATCAGGAATTTGGACAGGATAGAGGGGTGAGTGTGACTGTTCCTGTTGTCTGGGGCCTCTGCTGGGACCACTAAAACATGGGGTGGGGTGAGGTGGGAGTGACTTGAGGAACCGGAGGTTTCTTCACTGCCATGTCCACTAACCACTGTGGTGTGGTGAGAAGGCGGAGCTCAGCTAGAGGGGTGGCCTGGAGCTGACCATGTGTGGCCTCTTCACTTGGCTTCTCAGCCTGGTGGCTGTGTTTTAGGAGAGTGTTGTAGCAGAGGCATCTGGAGAGCAAGTGGTGCCAGAGCCCTGTGCAGAGCCACCAGGCCTTTGTCGCCTCCCCAAGATGTGTGCAGTGACACTCCTGCTGTGTCCTGTGGTTTCCAAGGGGCTAAGGGCCAGCCCAGAGCAGGGAAGGAGGCTGCACCTCACCCCATGAGGTGGTCATATTACAGGGGTGCCTGTGTGGTACTGGTTCCTGCTGGAGTTACTTCTTGCCACAATGTGTTTGGAAAATATAGCCTGCCACACACAGGACAGCCTGTCATCTGAGCAGAGGGTTCCCATGTCAGTGGTTAATTTAGCCACAAAGGTTTTCATTTTTTATACTGATTATACTTTCAAAAATAGATTTTTATTGAAACAACTAATCCTAATATTTACTAGGATTTTTATTCCTATCTTTAAGTGATTTTGATTTGGGGAAAGATATTTCGAGTAAAATACTTTGAGTACAGTTTTTTGTTTTTGTTTCTAATCACCCTTAAGTAGTCTTTAACCCTAATCTTCGTTTTCCCTGTTCTGGACATGCCTACTTTGCTGATTCACTTTCAGGCAGTCCTTGCTTTCCTTCCTCCCCCTTTCCCTTCCCTCATTTATTCTGTCTCTTTCTTTGTTTTCACTGTGGTAAAATATACATAACATGACATTTACTCTATAACCTTTTTTAGGTGTACAGTTGAGTCACATTAAGCCCTCGCTATTGGCATAGCCATTGCCACCATCCATCTGCAGAACTTTTTCCTCTTCCCAAACTGAAATTCTTAAGGAGGGCCTGAGACACAGCCTGCTCCTCATTCCCTGACCCTGTCTTCCATCAGATCTCTTTACCAAGATAAGTCTGAGTGATTCTGTTTAGTTACTCCATTCAGGAAGAGTGAGAGTGTGTGTGTGTGTGTGTGTGTGTGTGTGTGTGTATACGTATGTTTGTTTATACAAAGACACTGGAACACAGGTAGTTTGTTTTCTGGAGTGCCTTAGTGGAGGTAGTTATATAATTGACTGATTGATGATAGAAAAATTTCACCTTTCCTCCCAGCAGATGGCAGACTCCACCTCTGAACCATGTTACTCATCCCATTCTTCAAAATCTGCTATTATTGATAAAGTGCTCTGTTAAACAAATATAATTGCTTTATTTTTAAAATAAATTTTAATGAGCATCTCATCTATGCCCAGTATAGTTTTTTGGGGAATTAGTGATAACAAAATTTAAGTTATTTAGTCTAATGAGTGAGAGAGCAAAATTATGTTATCAACCTGGCACAGCTAAGATTGTTGACTTCTCTTTTCAAGGAGGGATGTTTAACTTTCATATGACCAGCATCTGTCTTCTTGTATCTCTCAAATTATAAAAGATAATATATACTCAGTGAGAAAAAAGTACACTGTCAGCTAAGCTTCTGTCCGGTTTTAGTCACATGTCATAATTAAATAACTACTTTGTATATAGCACAGAGCCGGGAAGGAGGATTCTTGTTTTTAAAGATAAGATATTGTCCCCACTCGTAGCAAGCAGGAGGTAGGACAGAAAGAGCATACATGTGCACGCACACGCGCGCGCGCGCGCACACACACACACACAAAGAAGAAATTGAAAACAAAATCTGCAAAGTTCAGTCCTTTTACCCAGTACTCAGTTCCCCTTACAGAAACTGCTGAGGCTGGGCAGCCGTGGCTCTTGCTCTGCCTTGTCAGGCCATGTTGGGGCAGCTGCCTGGCTTTTCTGTCCTGCAGCACCAATGTTCCAAGTGCCCAGCTTGGTCTGAGCTTCCTCCAGTCATTCTCCTCATCTCAAGCTCCTTGGTTAGCAGGCTGCTTTTCACCACATCTGAGCTGAACTTTGGCCCCCTCTACAAGTTCCACTCCCCTGCAGCGTTGCAGATGTGGCTGTTAATGCTCTCCTGCCCACTTGTGTATTGAGGGGCTGGGAGGTGAAATCGATGTTAAGAGGACCGGGTAACTTACCATGTGAACTGGACCCTGTTGAGAGTGAAGGAGGTGCTGCTGATTATGCAGGGACCACATGTGAGATTAGGCTTACTGCTTGAGTGTTCTATTGCTGCATGACAAGTTACTACAGATTCAGTGGCTTAAAACAGGGAATTTACCATCTTGATTTTAGTAGGTCAGAAGGCCAGATGTGGCACGACTGGATTCTCTCCACCAGGTCTCACTGAGCTGACGTTAAAGTGTTGCTGAAGCTGTGGTTTACTGTCTGGGGCTGGTGGATCTTCTTGCTGGCTCACAGTTGACAGAATTCCTTTCCCCTTTCCCGGATGGATTGGTACCAGATTCATGGGTCATCTCGTGGGTGATCTCAGTGTCTGCAGTCTTAACACTGTGGCCATGCAGTTTCTTGACTTCTCAGTTCTGATGATCTCCTCCACTGAACCTTAGACCTTTGCTCCCAGTTACTCCCTGGACATTTTCACCACCTCTGACTGCTCTACTACCAAAATCACTGATTTAGATATCTTGTTTTCTGTTGACGGCCTGTTATCATTCAGTCTGATTTGTTCAACTCTTTCACTTTATCCTTAAATCTCCTTCCAATTTTGAACCCACTAACTGCTTTCTATCTGTCCATCACCCTTTTTCTTTTTCTTTTTTGTGGTACTGGGACTTAAAACCAAGGGGCACTCTACCACTGAGCTATATCCCCAGTCCTTTTATTAGTCCATTTATTTATTTGTTTGTTTGTTTGTTTGTTTGTTTGTTTTCTGAGGCAGAGTCTTGATAAGTTGCTGAGGCTTTCCTCCAACTTGTGATCCTCCTGATTCAGTCTCCCAAGTTGCTGGTATTACAGGTGTGTGCTGGTACTTCTCTCCTTATCCACTTTAGATATGACCATTTGTTCTTATACTGTGAGGTTCTTTTTTAAAAATTCTATCTCTGTCAGACAATTCATAGATGAACTAGTCTGCTTTCTTTTAAGTATTTGTAAAGAAAATCATTAATAGGGCAGATTAATGTTGACGTACATTCATGATCACTTACTTCGATTGACCCTCAGCATTATGATCCTATTACGGTTCTCTCCCTTTTTTTTGCAGTGATCAATTAAAGTAACCATTCTTTCTAAGCATCTGTCTCCACTCCTCTTCCTCTTCCAGCAGATGACTTCCTTTCATATTACAGAGCAAACCACCATTAGACAGGTACTCCCTTGACTTTCTGCTTCCAGGGTTACTCATTGGTTCATAGACTTATTTAATAAATTCTCACTAGGCACCTGCTGTGTGGCAGGCACTCTTCTAGGTGTTGGGGTTGCCTAGAATAAGCTGGAACAAAGCCTGTTCTTTTTTTTTTTTTTTTTTAATAAATGGACACAATGTCTTTATTCTATTGGTTTGTATGTGGTGCTGGGGATCAAACCCAGGGCCTCATGCATGTGAGGCAAGCACTCTACCGCTGAGCTACAATCCCAGCCCCAAAGCCTGTTCTTCATGGAGCTGACATTGAAAAGAGAAGAGTTGGATAAAAACATATTCTTAAAAAAGTTCTAAATAAGTGAACTAAGAAGATATCAAGTGATGGTAAGTTCTATGGATAAAAGTAAAATGTTAGGGATATGACAGAAAGATGATTAGCTATCGAAGATAGAGTGGTCAACAAATTGCTTTTACTGAATCAGGAAAATAGAAAATCTGAATCGATCTATAACAAATAGAGAGATGGAGTTAGTAATCACAAATCTCCCCGCCCCCTTCCCCCCCAAAAAAGACCAGGCCTAGGTGGCTTTGTTGGTGAATTCTACTGAACAGTTAAAGAATTAATATCAGGCGGGCTGGAGTTGTGGCTCAGTGTTAGAGCACTTGCCTAGTGTGTCTGAGGCACTGGGTTCACTTATATAAATAAGTGAATAAAATAAAGGTCCATCAATATCTAAAAAATATTTTAAAAAAAAGTATTAGTATCAGTCCTTCACAAATTCCCCAAAATAGATGAAAATAGAACTTTCCAATTCATTCTAAGGCTAGTGTTACCTAAACTGAAAAGAGGATACCTAAAGAAAATTACAGATTAATATTTTTTATGAATTTAAATGTGAACACCTTCAACAAAATATTAGCAAATTAAATTCATCAACATGTAAACATGACCAAGTAGGAATTGTCCCAGTAATGCAAGTTGTTTCAATAGGCAAAAATCAATATAATACACTATTCATAGAATAAAGGACAAAAAACACACGATCATATCAGTAAATGTGGAAAAGGAGTTTCGCAAACCTCAGTACCCTTTTATGATTAAAAAAAATTAATAAGCTAGGAATAGAAGAGAACTTCTTAGCCAGGCATGGTGGTATATGCCTATAATACCAGTTTACTCAGGAGGCTGAGGCAAAAGGAATGCAAGTTCAAGGCCAGCCTGGGCAACCTAATGAGAACCTATCTGGTTAGATGATTGATAGATAGATGGACAGACAGGAAGGAAGAAACTTCTTCAACCTAATAAAAAACATCTATAAAAACCCCACAGTGAGCCGGGCACAGTGGCACACGCCTGTAATCCCAACACTTTGGGAGGCTGAGACAGGAGAATCACGAGTTCAAAGCCAGCCTCAGCAACGGCAAGGTGCTCAGCAACTCAGTGAGACCCTGTCTCTACATAAAACACAAAATAGGACTGGGAATGTGGCTCAGTGGTTGAGTGCCCCTGAGTTCAATCCCCAGTACTAAACAAAAACCCCACAGTGAACATCATAATTAATGGTGAGAGACTGAAAGCTCTCTCTCTAAGATCAGGATAAGACAAGAATGTCTGCATTCATCACTTTTTTCAACATTATGCAGGAGGTCTTAGCCAGGAGAATTGAGCAAGAAAAGGAAATAAAATGCATCCATATTAGAAACAAAAAAATAAAATCATCTCTGTTTGTGGATGACGTGGTCTCTTATATAGAAAATCATAAGGAACACACAAAACTGTTAGCAGTAATAAGTTTAGCAAGGTTGCAGGATATAAGATCAAAGTACAAAAACCAATTGTTTCAGGCTGAGGATAAGTGGCAGAGTGCTTGCCCAGCATGTGTGAGGCACTGGGTTTGATCCTTAGCCACACATAAAAATAAACAAATAAAATAAAGGCATTCTGTCCATCTACAACTACAAAAAATAAAAATTAAAAAATTGTTTCTATACACTAGCAATGAATAATCTGAAAATGAAACTAAGGAGAAAATTTCATTTATAGCAGCATCAAGAAGAACAAAATAGGACTAAAGTTAACCAAAAAATATTAGACTTATACACTGAAAACTACTAAAACTGAAAGAAATTAAAGAAGACCTAAGGAAATGGAAAGACATACTGTGATCATGGGTTGGAAGTCTTAATACTGCTAAAATGTATAGCATATTATACTCCTTAACTTGACCTACAGATTCATTTTAATCCCTATGGAAATTTTAGTTGCTTTTTTTTTGTATGACCATATAAATTGATCTTAGAATTCATGTGGAAGTATAAGGGACCTCACATTGCCAAAACAGACTTGAAAAAGAACAACAAAGTTGGGGGACTCATACTTCCAGATTTCAAAACTTATTCAGAGAAACAGTAATGAAAACAGTGTGGTATTGTCATGAAGATAGAAGTATAGATTAATGAAGTGGAATGGGGAATCCAGGAACAAGTCCTTACATATATTGTCAGTTGATTTTATTTTCTTTTATTTTGAGACAGAGTCTTGTTAAGTTGCCGAGGTTGTCCTTGAACTTGCAGTCCTCCTGCCTTAGCCTCCCAAGCCACTGGGATTACAAGTGTACACCACCAAGCCAGGCTAAGAATAGTCTTCTTAACATAATGGTGCTGGCACAACTGGATATCTGAGGCAAAAGAATGAATTTGGACCTCTTCTGTATACAGCATAAAACATTAACTCAAAATGGATCACAGAGCCCCAAGTATAAGAACTCAAACTATGTAACTCTTGGAAGAAAACAGTTACAAGTCCTTGAGACCTTGGGTTGTACAATGACATCTTAGGTAGGACACCATGAGCATAAGCAACAGAAGAAAAACAGATATACTTGGACTTTATCAAAATTAAAAACTTTAGAGCTGGATGTGGTGGTGGTGCATGCCTGTAATTCCAGTGACCTGGGAGGCTGAGATAGGAGGATTGTAAGTTTGACACCAGCTGCAACAATTTAGTGAGATCTTGTCTCAGAATTAAAAAAGGTCTTGGGATTTGCTCAGTGCTAAAATACCCCTGGGTTTAATCCTCAATAAAAAATAAATAAAAATAAAAATTTTAGTGCTTCAAAGAATACCATTAAGGAAGTGAAAAAGATAGCCAGGTGTGCAGTATACCTCTAATCCTAGGTCCTCTGGAGGCTGAGGCAGGAAGATCAAAAGTTTGAGACCAACCAGCCTGGGCAACTTAGTGAGATAAATTTATTTAAAAGACTGAGATGTAGTAACTCAATGATAAAGCACTCCTGCCATCAATTCCCAGTAACCATCCCTTCTCCCAAAAAAACACTGAATAGGAGAAAATATTTGCAAATTAAAAGGACCTATCCAGAATTATAAGGATCTCTTGAAACTCGGCAGCAACTATGAAGACCCCCAAATGACCCTATATGAAATTGAGCAAGGGGAAAGTAGAATGGCAATTGTGAGGTCACCATCGGCTGCCGGGAGGAGGAGAGGGAGCTGTTGCTTGATGGGTACAGAATTTCAGATTTGCAAGGTGGAAAAGTTGCAGAGATCTGTTTCACAACAGTGTGAATATACTTAACACTATCAAACAGTATGCTTGAAAATGGGTTCAATGGTAAATTTCTTATTATGTGTTTTTTATCCCAATTTAAAAAAAGCAAATAAGCTTGGGGGAAATGATGGGCATAGGATCTGAACACACATTTCTCCAAAGAAAATATAAAATGACCAGTTAGTCATTAGGGAAATGCAAATCAAAACCACATGAGATGCCATTGCACATTCACAGGATGACTGAGATAATGAAGACTGACAGTGACAAGTGTTGGCAGGGATGTGGAGAGACTGGAACCTCAGACCTTGTCGCTGGTGTAAAATTGTGCAGCCACATTGGAAAATGGCCTGGCAGGCTCTCAGCATGTTAGGGGTGGGGTTACCACGTGACCCAGCAGTTTAGGTTCTACGTAGATGCCCTTTAGAATTGAAAATATGTGTCCACAGACCAGTGGGAGTGTTCTGAAACTTGAACACTAGCAGGAGATGGGTCATGTGAGAGGATGTACACATCTTGTGGGATGAGACTTTTTTGTGGACCAAAGGCCTTCCTCTGAAATGTTTGGCTTTCTAGCATTGTCTGAGGGAACAGGCTAGAGGTCTCCTGACAACATTTATAGCTTGGAGTGTTTGAGATGTTGCTCCTTCAGCCGTCTGAACATTGCCCAATTCTGCTGTGGTATTTGGCTTTACTGTTTATTCTTAAACCCATTTACGGCTGCAAAAGTGCTGAGTTTGAAAACAGAATATTTGAAGTGGACCCAGCTGTTTGAAAAGATGGATGCTTATCAAAGAAAGAATTGGTGTGTGCTTTATGAAACAATAAGGCTTCCCCCTCCCCTCAATTGTAGCCTGATTATTCTTAGAGCAAAGAGATGACAGAGAGGTTTAGCCATTGCAGGGAAGTGTGGCTGAAACCAAACAGTTCTTCAAATGAGCAATTTCCTCTAGCTGTCAGCACTCACCCACAACCCTTTCTTCAATGTTAGATCTTTTTGTATTCTCACAGATGGTCACCAGAACTGAACAGGAGGGCCTATACCCTCCTTCCATGTGTGAGGAAGATCAGGGGGTCTTATGTGACCCAGTCATTTGAATTGCTTTGTCTCTGCATTTTCTCAAATACATCAGTGATTATTGCCTAGAGCTTTCTGGGATCTATAGGTACAGATTTAGGGCAGAGCGCTTTCTCTAAATAAATTTAATAAATGTGTATTATATATTAATTATACATTTAACGACTACAAAGTTACTAATTATGAAACTTTCACAGGTTCCTTATCCATTAGACCTTTCCATCACCTTTGGTAAACCAGCTGCTGTGCTCCCCAGTCCTCCCTCTCTGAGCTGTCTCTTTTCTCTTGAAGCACCTCCCCCCTGAATGTCTGCACATAGTTCCAGATTTTAGATGCCTCCCACCCTGTCCCGGGCACTGATAGTGTCTTTTGTTTTTAATTCCAGCCCCTGCTTATTGTCTAAGTTACATCTCATTCACTGAGTTGCTGGACTCTTCCATTTTGAAGTCTCACTTGCTTTCTATCAATACAGAGTTCCAATAATTTTCCAGTTCATTTTCTTGGACTTCTAAGTGGTTAAGTGTGTCACTTTTAGGAAACAATAACTGAATCACTCTCTGATAATTATATCTCTGTTTTTACTTCTTTGTATTGACAAGAACTTCTAAAGCAGTACTTCTGACAGTTCTTGAAAAGAATCTTCTGGACTGCTTGTTAAATATACAGAGTACCGGGCCCGCCCCTCGGGATCTTAACCTGGTAGGTCTGGGTTGAGGCAGAGGAGTCTGCTTTGTTTTGTTTTTAAACAAGTGTCCAGGAATTTCTTATATTCAGGCAGGGCTGGGAAACACTGTCAGAGCAGTGCTGCCTGATAGTGACGATGCCTGCCTTCTGTCACTGGCTTTTGGTGTACCACGTTGATGTCACTTGACTGCTATCTCAGTCCCTTTTTTGAACTTTTCTTGTGGCAGTGTTTGTGAGAGCTTTGGAGAGACTGTGTGCCCAGGTATAGTCACACAATGGACAGCCTGAGCCAGACAAGTTTTCTTTGTTGCTATCTGTTCAGTGAACTAGAGCCTGTGTTCTGCAGCCCTGGAGCGTATATTCATAGGCAGATGTACCTGGGTGCCCTCAACTTTCCAGGCCTCCTTCCAGCCTTGCTTTCTTGAGACAATGCCTGCCTGTGGCCTCGTCCATAGCATCTGTGTACTCTGCTCCCTTTTGTTTTTATCTGGCTTTACCTCTGCCAGACCTGTACTACTGCTCACGCTGCTGCCTGGTTCTCTCCTGCCATGTAATCTGTGAGTGCATTTGAGTGCCAGAACGCTGTCCACTCAGCATATGGTAGAAGCACCCTCCAGAGCAGAGATGACTTATAACACACTGAAGTTTCATCTTGGAGAGGAATGTTTTGAAAGCTTTTACAGTCATGTCTTTGGTCTGGAACTTTTATTTTTATCTTCCACTCACAGGCAGCTCTAAACATTATGAAACTATTTGTAGTTACCTGACATACTGTATTTTCTTATTTTTATGTTTTTGAATCTGCTGTTCTAGTTGCTTTTATCTCCTTTCCTTTCCTCTCCTTTCCATCTTCCCAGCTTTCGCTGGCCAACCCCTATATATTCTTTAAGAATTAGCTCAGTGAGCATTCTTTTCCTGATCTTCCAAGCTGATTGATGGCTTTTCATGGTTTGCTGTAGTATCCTGAATGCCTCTTTCAAAGCACTTAAAACCTTACTGGAATCATCTCCATCTGACCTGTTCATCTGTCTATATATTCCATTAGATCTTTTAGTCCTTTGATGCCATTAGCCTTAGTATATCAATTATCTGATATGCATAATCAATCTTTATTAAAGAACTTTTATGAAAGTTGACATTTCTCATTTGTTCAGTTTTAAATTACTTGTGATCATGAAAATGTTCATTTCATGTCCACCCCACTTGCAAAAAAAAATGTGATTGGAAATATTCAATTGTGGCGCCAGTACCATGCCGTTTTTGTTACTATAGCTTTGTAGTATAATCTGAGGTCAGGTATTGTGATGCCTCCTGCTTCACTCTTCTTGCTAAGGATTGCTTTGGCTATTCTGGGTCTCTTATTCTTCCAAATGAATTTCATGATTGCCTTTTCTATTTCTATAAGGAATGACGTTGGGATTTTAATTGGGATTGCATTGAATCTATACAGCGCTTTGCAAGTATGGCCATTTTGACAATATTGATTCTGCCTATCCAGGAGCATGGGAGATTATTCCATCTTCTAAAGTCTTCTTCAGTTTCTTTCTTCAGTGTCTTGTAGTTTGCATTGTAGAGGTCTTTCACCTCTTTGGTTAAATTGATTCCCAAGTATTTTATTTTTTTGAGGCTATTGTGAATGGGATAGTTTTCCTAATTTCTCTTTCAGAAGGTTTATCACTGATGTATAGAAATGCAATTGATTTATGGGTGTTGATTTTATATCCTGCTACTTTGCTGAATTCATTTATTAGTTCTTTTTTTAAAATATTTATTTTTTAGTTGTAGGTGGACACAATAGCTTTATTTTATTTTTATGTGGTGCTGAGGATCGAACCCAGTGCCTCCCGCGTGCTAGGCGAGCACGCTGCCACTGCGCCATACACCCCAGCCCTCCTTTATTAGTTCTAAAAGTTTTCTGGTAGAATTTTTGGCAAGGATGTAGAGAAGAAGATTCTCCTCCCACACACACACATTTTTTTATTGATGCATTACAGTTGTATGTAATGATGGGATTTGTTGTTACATATTTGTACATGCACACAGTATACAATATAACAATGTAATTTGGCCAGTATCACTCCCCAGCACTCCCCCGACTTCACCCCTGTGTCCATTTTCTATTCTGATCTCCCTTTGATTTTTAGGAGATCCATCCACCTACGTTTTCCTTTTTCCTGTCTAGCTTATACATATGAGAGAAAACAAACCACCCTTAACCTTCTGAGTTGGACTTATTTTGCTTAATATGATGGTCCTACTTCCATCTATTTTCCTGCAGATGCCACAAATTCATTTTTCTTTATGGCTGAATAAAACTCTGTTGTGTAATATATCAGATTTTCTTTATCCTTTCATCTATTGATGGACACCTAGGCTAGTTCTGTAGTTTGGCTATTGTGAATTGTGCTGCTATAAACGTGGATATGCATGTATCACTGTAGTATGGTGAGTTTAATTCTTCAGGATAAATACTGAGAAGTGATATACCTGGGTCATATGGTGGTTCCATGCCTAGCCTTTTTTTTTTTTTTTTTAGTATTTTTTTAGTTGTAGATGGACACAATATCTTTTTATTTATTTTTATGTGGTGCTGAGGATCAAACCCAGTGACTCATGCATGCGAGGCAAGAGCTCTACCACGCAGCCCCAGCCCATGCCTGGCCTTTTTGAGAAACCTCCATGCTGATTCCATAGTAGTTATACTACTTTGGAATAGTAACAGCATAAAACGTTTCTTTCTCTCCACATCCTCTTCAGCATTTATTATTATTTGTATTTTCAATGACTGACATTCTGACTGATATGAGATGAAATCTCAGTGTAGTTTTGATTTGCATTGCCCTAATTGCTAATGATGTTGACCATTATTTTCATGTATTTGTTGATTATTTGTATTTTTTTGAGAAATGTCTGTTTAGTTTATTTGCCCATTTATTAATTGAGTTATTTGATTTTTTGGTATAAAGTTTTTTGAGCTCTTTATATATTCTAGATATTAATCATCTGTCAGGGGAGTATCTAGCAAAGATTTTTTCCAATTCTGTGGGTTCTCTGACAAAACTTTTGAAGATTCTTGACAGGAGTATGAATTGATATATTATGAATGTTAAAATTTAAATTGTATATAACCTTTGACCCAACAATTCTCCATGTAAAAGTTCTTTCAGAGAAAATATTTGTACCAAGTATTCTAGGATTTTCATATGAGGGTATCAAATCATCATTTTGTGTAATAGCTAGAGGGAGGAGTGCCAAAATATCCATCAGTAGTGAAATGTTGAATTTATTAAGATACAAGCCGGGCGCGGTGGCTCAAGCCTGTAATCCCAGCACTTAGGGAGGCTGAGACAGGAGAATCGCGAGTTCAAAGCCAGCCTCAGCAATGGCGAGGCACTAAGCAACTCAGTGAGACCCTGTCTCTACATAAAACACAAAATAGGGCTGGGCATGTGGCTCAGTGGTTGAGTGCCCCTGAGTTCAATCCCCAGTACCAAAGAAAAAAAGACAGCTGGGTGCATTGGTGCATGCATGTAATCCTAGCAACTTGGAAGGCTGAGGCAGAAGGATCACAAGTTTGAAACCAACCTTGGTAGCTTAGTGAGACCCTGATCTCAAAATAAATGATTCAGGGATGTAGCTTAGTCGTAGAATGCCCCTGGGTTCTATTCTTAGTACCATATACATAAAAAATTTTATTGTGTTATATACATGCTATGGAATTCTGTGCAGAAATCCATAAGAGATCTGTAATGTATTATTTTTGTGTGTGCGGTGCTTAACTTACCACCCAGCCCATGCAAGGCAAGTGCTGTACCACTGAGCTATGCTGCTGATGGCTGGCCTCAAGTAATCTTCCTGCTTCAGCCTCCCAAATGCTAGAGCTACAGGCATGTGCTCCTGCTCCCAGCCTATAATGTATTATTGAATGAGAAAGTAAGTGGTATATCAGTGTGTATACTGTATAGTATAATCTTATTTTTGTATATTTGATATTGCATGTGTTAATCATTTTTCTTATTTATGCATAGGAAACTGGAACAGGTATACTATTTAAATATTATGGTGCTATACTGTTTGATTTTATTTTAGTGCTGTATAATCTTAAATAATGGCTTAATTTCTTTTCCACCAAATGCCTGAGTTGTCCTTTTTTGAACTAGCAAGATTTATTGTCATATCTTACAATAAAATATTTTAAGCGAAGAGAAAAGGGCATATTGGATTTTAACTGTTGGTTATCACAGAGTTACATCCCTAATCTTTTTTTTTTTTTTTTTTATATAATGTCTCACTAGATGCCAAGGCTGGCCTCAAACTTGTGATCCTCTCGCCTCAGCCTCCCATGTTGCTGGGATTACAGGCATGTGCCATACCTGGCTATATATATATATATATACACACACATATATATATATATATTATTATTTTTTTTTTTTTTGGTACCAGGGATTGAACTCAGGGGCACCCGACCACTGAGCCACATCCCCAGCCCCATTTTGTGTTTTATGTAAAGACAGGGTCTCACTGAGCTGCTTAGTGCCTCGCCATTGCTGAGGCTGGCTTTGAACTCGCGATTCTCCTGTCTCAGCCTCCCTAAGTGCTGGGATTACAAGCGTGAGCCACTGCACCCGGCTCTCGCTATATGTTTTTTAAAGAAATAAAACATTATAGAAAAAATTGAAGTCCCTATATATCCTGCAAACCCATTCCTTCTCTTTTCAGAGATAAACTTTTTTTTCCTTAAGGTTTTCTTCTTTTTAAAATTATTTTATTTGTTCATTTTTTTAATGTGGTGCTGAGGATTGAACTCAGTGCCTCACATGTACTGGGCAAGCACTCTACCACTGAGTCACAACCCCAGACCTAAACCTCTGTTTTGAATTTGGTGAATTTCATTCATGTTTTTGTACTTTTTACTTACTATGAGTATGTGACCATTAGCAGGCTACAGTGTTGTGTCTCACATTTTTAAACTTCATCAGTATAGCATCACAGTGCATGTGTGGTACTACAACTTCCCTGCTTTTACCTACTTTGTTTTTAGAATAATCTCCCATGTTGATATGCTTATTTTAAATGCTGTATGGAATTCATTTCTGTGAATGTCCCAAACCTTGTTTATTCTCCTGTTGATACACATTCAGTGTGGGTTTAGTTTTGTGTTTCCAAGTACAGCTTCAGTGGATTTTCGGAGACAGGTCTTCTTGTGCAGTATGGAGAGTTTTCCTAGGGCATGGGATCCCTCAGACAACGGGAATGTGTGTTTTCAGTTTTCCTAGGTGTTGCTACATTGCTTTTCAAGGTTACTTCACACTCTTGCTGTGTATTGTTTATTATTTGTTCTCTCCTCACTTAAAATATGTTACTTTTCTCATATAAAGCACTAAGACTCTAAACAAATTGCTTGAAGAAAATGAGAATATGAACTGTTTTATTTCCCTGTTGTACATGCTGTGAAGATTGCCACCCCACCCTCTGGACTGAATGCTTCCCAGTTAGGCCAGACTGAAGTGACAATTCAATTAGGAGCAAAATTTGGCCTCAGACTTTGTTTTTACCTATATGTATTCGCAGCTCTTTCAGTTCTAAATTACCAGCATGTAACATACCAGTTTGTTCCTACTTGAGGGATGCTCTCAGCTGCAGGGTCGGTGTGTGTAGACTCATAAATGTTATTTCGGCTCTCGTAGCATAGTCTGTCGAGGCTGAATTCCAACAAATCTTTTCTTCTTCTTTTTCCTGAAAGGGAAACTGAAGCTGTTTGCTATTCAGTACAAGATATCACTACTCTGTATATAGCTCCTGCCTTGGCTACGGTTGAACCACTTGGAAGAGTAGTGGCTTTTTTTGTGTGTGTTGAGGGGTTTTGTAATTTATAGGCGTGTTTCAGAAGCCATGTGTGAATCAATTATGTTTTATTGTTCCTAGTTATATTTTTCTGTCAGAGAGCTAATACTCTTTAATTTTGGAAGATTAACAAATTACATAGTTTATATTTTTCTCATACATAAATGAACCAAAATTATAGGTTTACCAGTTAAGTTAACCTAGAGTTTAGCAGTTCTCTAATTTTTCACTTTTTATTTTTTTTAATTTTTTTCCACTTTCTAGAGCAGTTATTCTGAAGTCTTTTAAAAATAATACATACCAAGAGATATTACAAACTTTTAAAAATAAATTTTTATTAGCTATAATTTTTTAAAGATAGTAATTCCATTTCAAGGTGGTGAGCTGAGGACATGCTATCTATCCTTTTCATCATGCTTCAGATACTTAGAAATAATAGATGAGAATTTTAAAAATAATCTGGGGCTTGAGATATAGCTCAGTTGGTAGAGTGTTTGCCTCACATGTACAAGGCCCTGGGTTCAATCCCCAGCAACCCCCCCCCCAAAAAAAAGAATTTAAAAATAATCTGAAAATATACTCAAGGGGAAAAAAAGGAAGGGCAGCCCTTAGTAGGCCACAGACTGTGAAGAATTTTTGAAAAGCAGATGACATTTATATGTGGAAGAAAACCTTGGTCCAAAGCAAGGTAGGAAAACAGTGCTGCTGAACACTTGGAAATAGTTGCTCTGGGGAGCTGGGAAGGTCTGGTGCTATGGTACAGGGACAGGGAGGCCAGGCAGGTGTGATGAGGGTAGGGGCTTGTGCTGCGAGACAGGGTAGAGTCCCCTTGCTGAGAAGACAGCTGCAGAGCTCTTCCATGAGGTGGCACCTTCTGTCTTCCTCCATCTCACTGAGAACAGCTCCCACACCTCCCCTCCAAGGAGACATTGCAAACTGAGAGGGTGGAAGGCCTGAGCAGGAAGTCTTCACTGCAGAGATAAAATCTGGGTTAAAAATCACCCTGAATAATATTCCATTGTGTATAGGTACCACAGTTTCTTTATCCATTCATCTATTGAAGGGCATCTGGGTTGCTTCCACAATTTTGCAGTTGTGAATTGCGCTGCTATAAACATTGAAGTGGCTGCGTCACTGTAGTATGCTGTTTTTAAGTCTTTAGGGTATAGGCCAAGGAGTGGAATAGCTGGGTCAAATGGTGGTTCCATTCCAAGTTTTTTAAGGAATCTCCATACTGCTTTCTAGATTGGTTGCACCAGTTTGCACTCCCACCAGCAATGTTTGAGTGTGCGTTTTTCACCACATCCTCGCCAGCACTTATTGTTGCTGGTATTTTGGATAGCTGCCATTCTGAGTGGGATGAGATGAAATCTGAGAGTAGTCTTGATTTGCATTTCTCTAATGGCTAGAGATGTTGAACACTTCTTCATATATTTGTTTATTGATTGTGTATCTTCTTCTGAGAGGAATATTATTCAGCAATAAAAGAGAATAAAATTATGGTATTTGCAGGTAAATGGATGGAATTGGAGAACATTATACTAAGTGAAGTAAGCCAATCCCAAAAAACCAAATGCCGAATGTTCTCTCTGATTAGTGGATGCTGATACATAAGAGGGGTGGGAATGGGGAACATAGGAGAAATGGAGGAACTCTGGATGGGACAGGGGAGAAGAGGGGGGAGGGAAAAGGGAAGGGGTGTGTAGTAAAGATAGCTGAATGAGATGGTCATCACTACCCTAGGTGCATGAATGAAGACACAAATGGTGTGACTATCTGGTTTGCAACCAGAGAAATGGAAACATTGAGCTCTATATATGTACTATGACTTGAAATGTATTTAAATAAATTAATTTTTTAAAAAATCACCCTGAACCTGGGCATGGTGGTGCATGCCTATAATCCCAGCAGCTCTGGAGGCTGAGGCAGGAGGATTGTGAGTTCAAAGCCAGCTTCAGCAACAGTGAGGTACTGAGCAACTTGGTGAGACCCTGTCTCCAAATAAAACACAATAGGGCTGAGGATGTGGCTCAGTGGTTCAGTGTCCCTGAGTTCAATGCCTGGTGCCAAAAAAAAAAGTCACCCTGATAGAGAAACACAGCCATGCAGAGAAGACAGCAAAAGAATTTATCTTAGAAATAGAATTAATAGAATATGCAGAACTAGATTTTGCAGTAAATATAGTCCAGTCCTTGGAAAGATGAGAATGGTCTTTTTCCTACTAAAAATAATTATCAATCCTGGAAATGAAAAATTTGATGGTCAAAATAAGAAATTTAATTTTGAGGCTTATTAACAGTGTTTATAGCTGAAGAGGATTGTTCCTAAGCACATCACATAAGGATGAAGTAAAATAGAAAAAAAATTAAGGCACAAAGGAAAGACTGAGGAGTTCCATCTAACAAGACATCAAACACCAACTTAGATTAATGAACCTCCTTTCAAGATTGAAAACAAGAAAAGGAATGTTCCAGACCTGAAAGCATCAGATATCTTCCGTGAGGGAGGTATATGTTAAATGTAATGCTGCAGAAGGAGCTGCGTGTGCTCAGAACAAACTCAGCAGGGGCCATTGTGGACCAAGGCTGCAAGCAAACAGTCCTGTGGGATGTCTGCTTGGCCAAGGACCATGAAAATCTGAGGAAAGCAGCCTAGCACCACCATGTGTGAACTTACGAAACATGAACTGCAGGACTGTACCCTAAGAAGTAGAGCAGTCAAAAGGAAACAAGGGAAAGTTTAATTCCCTTAAAGGAGTAGGGATAGACTTTCATGCGTAATACTAGAACTAGAAACTACCCAAAAAAGGTGGTAGTGAAAAAAAAAACAAGTGTTGAGATAAACTCATTGGATTCACTGCAGAGCAAACTAGATGCAGCTGAAGAATAAATGAGCATGAACTAAAAGATCAAGGTGAGAAGTTCTCCCAAAACTTAGCATCAAGAGCCAAGAAATAGAGTATGAGAGAAAATTTAGGCATTTAGGATGCATAGAAATTCCGGTATTTAATAGGAGTTGTAAGTGAAGAAAATTGACAAGAGATAATGTTTGAAAAAATAACATCTGAAGTTTTTCCAGAACTGAAAAAGTATGAGCCCTCAGCTGGAGTATGCATCATAGTGATAGTGGTAAAGAGGAATTCCTAGGAAACAGTAGAGAGAAAAGGCTGGTGGTCTCCAAAAGAATGAAAATCCAAATGACAGTTACTGTTTGTTTGTTTGTTTTTAATAAGACAATATGCAGTGTCTTCTAGGTGCTGAGAGAAAATAAAGTTCTATTCCCTCTCTGACTGTCTTTCAACAGCAAGGATACCACAGTAGCATTTTCAGATCTCAGGGATCCTGAAAGTCCTTTGCTGAAAACTACTTAAGGATGTAGTGCAGTAAGGAAGAAGTGAGCCCAGAAGATTGTAATGGGATTCAAGAAAAAGGAGGGAAGCAGAGAAATCAGGAAAGCAACATCGTTTCATCTAAGTAAATATTGCTTGCAAAATGTAAGCTAATTATAAATAAGTTGTAATTTAAATCAACATAGTTAGCAACATGGAATTCAGGCCAAGGTGGAACAAAAAGGGAACGAATTTTTCCAGCAAATCTGGTTAAGTACCAAGACGTGTCAGATTTGAACTAGGCACTGTGGACACATAAATACATTTCAGTTTCTGTTCTTAATGTGCAGATAATGTAGGAAGTCAGGGATGGTTCAGGGTGAGGAAAGGGAAACAGTCATGTGAAAAAATTAATAAGCAAAAATATATTTTTAAAAAAAGGGAATGAAGACATACTAAAGCTGTCAGGAGAAGAATATAAAATATAATTCAACTTGTGAAAATATGATTTTAAGTATGCATTCAAAATGTAAGGGAAAAGTAGTCCAGTAAGAAGAAATAAAATATAAAACTTAAAACTATTAGATGAAAAACATTTAATAAAATGACAAAACTTCACATATATGCTATTTTAGAGAAGGATGGAAACAGTTGATAAATTTTATTACAGATATTATAAATGTTATAAAATATTAATATGAGACAATTCAAGGCAGTCAGTGTTGGAAGGACAAGGGGGAGAGTTCCAAATTATAAATAAATAAGTTTACCGAGAATCAATATCAGTGCAAGCCTGTTTGTTTTTAACAACGTTGTATATTCGTGTGTATATATGTATGTATGTATGTGTCTAAATTATTAGAGGCTTTCTAAATGATGGTCCTAATTATTCCCTCATTTCTTCAGTCTTTTCTAAATAATGCAGCCAGCCGGGCCCTGTGGCTTACACCTGTAATTCCAGTATTTCGAAGGCCAAGGCAGAAGGGCCTCACGTTCCAGCTCAGCCTAAACAACTTAGTGACACTGTCTCAAAATAAAAGGGTGGGAATGTAGCTTAGTGGTAGAGGGCCCCAACCACAATAAATAAGGAAATAAATAGATAATGCAGTCAGATGATTCTGTTAAGAACATCAGACCCTTGCCTGCTCAGTACACTGCAAGGGCTGCCCATCTTCAGGGTAGAAACCACAATCCTTACAGTGGCATGCAGGGCCCTGCCTTGCTCCCCAGTTCCCATGCCCCCTTACCTCTCACCTCATCTCCTGCCTTTTCCCCCTCACTCCACATCAGGCGTGCTACACTTCTGCAAGTCCTTCAGCACATCAGGCAGGCTTGCAGTTTTAGAGCTGCACCTGCTCTTCATTCTTCCTGGAGAGTTCATTGCCCAGATGTGTACATGCCTCACTGCCTCACCTCCTTCCGGCCTTTACTCAGAAGGAAGCTACCCTGACCACAGTACAGTAAAATTAGATGTCATCAACAGAAAGAAAAATAACCTTAACACACATTTAGAATTAGGAAACAACGATTTCTAACTTTATGGAATAAGGAGAATTCATGATCAAAGTTAACAAAATTAACTGGAAAAGCATCACATGTCTAAACCTATGCTTACATTTCACATGATACTCAAAAGAAAAATGGTAACTATACGTACTCTAGAAAAAAGATTTAAAATAAATGAAACTAGATTTTAGCTCTCTCAAACTAAAAAGAACTACTGATAAATCTGAAGAAGGGAGTAATAAAAATACTGCCCAAATTACTGAAATCAAAATAAGAAATTAAGTTCATCAATACAATAAAAAAAGATTGTTTGAAAAAAATTGTAAAATAGATCTATTAACAATGGTTTTTAAAAAGTACAAAAATAATGTCATAAATGCAAATAGGAATTTGGATACAGAACAGTTTTGCTTTTTTGTGTATTTTTTTATATTTCTTTTTAAAGTGCATTTCAAGCCATAGTACATTTATAGAGCTCAATTTTCCATCTCTCTGGTTGCAAACAAGATAGAGCCACACCATTCTTGTCTTCATACATGTACCTAGGGTACTGATGTCCATCTCATTCCACCATTTTTGCCACTCCCCCCTGCCCCGTCCCATCCAAAGTTCCTCCATTTCTCCCATACTCCCCACCCCCACCCACCTCAGGTATCAGTATCCACTAATCAGAGAGAACATTCAGCCTTTGGTTTTTTGGGATTGGCTTACTTCACTTAGCATTATGTTCTCCAATTCCATCCATTTACCTGCAAATGCCATAATTTCATTCTCTTTTATTGCTTAGTAATATTCCATTGTGTATATATACCACAGTTTCTTTATCCATTCATCTATTGAAGGGCATCTAGGTTGCTTCCACAGTTTTAGCAGTTTTGAATTGTGTTGCTATAAACATTGAAGTGGCTGTGTCACTGTAGTATGCTGTTTTTAAGTCTTTAGGGTATAGGCCAAGGAGCGGGATAGCTGGATCAAATGGTGGTTCCATTCCAAGTTTTCTAAGGAATCTCCATACTGCTTTCCAGATAGGTTGCACCAATTTGCAGTCCCCCCAGCAATGTATGAGTGCCTTTTTCACCACATCCTCACCAGCACTTATTGTTGGTTGTATTTTGGATAGCTGCCATTCTGACTGGGTTGGGATGAAATCTTAGAGTAGTTTTGATTTGCGTTTCTCTAATTGCTAGAGATGTTGAACATTTCTTCACATATTTGTTTATTCATTGTGTATCTTCTTCTGAGAAGTGTCTGTCCAGCTCCTTAGCCCATTTATGTATTGGGTTGTTTGTTTTTTTGGTGCTAAGTTTTTTGAGTTCTTTATATATCCTGGAGATCAGTGCTCTATCTAATGTGCGTGTGGCAAAAATTTGCTCCCAGAATGTAGGCTGTCTGTTCACCTCATTGATGGTTTCTTTTGCTGAGAAGAAGCTTTTTAGTTTAAATCCATCCCATTTATTGATTGTTGATTT
Organism: Geosciurus inauris; assembly: GCA_004024805.1. NCBI lineage: Eukaryota > Metazoa > Chordata > Mammalia > Rodentia > Sciuridae > Geosciurus > Geosciurus inauris. The sequence goes on from PVHX01024259.1 coordinate 21,631, forward strand.
TATTTCTTGTACTTTAGGAGTCTTGTTAAGGTATTCAAGTCCTAATCTGATGTGATGAAGGTTTGGACCTACTTTTGCTTCTATTAGGAGTAGGGTCTCTGTTCTAATTCCTAGGTCTTTAATCCACTTTGAGTTGAGTTTTGTGCATGGTGAGAGATAGGGGTTTAGTTTCATTTTGCTGCGTATGGATTTCCAGTTTTCCCAGCACTGTTTGTTGAAGAGGCTATCTTTTCTCCAGTGTATGGTTTGGGCACCTTTGTCTAGTATGAGGTAACTGTATTTATGTGGGTTTGTCTCTGTGTCTTCAATTCTGTACCATTGGTCTATATGTCTATTTTGGTGCCAATACCATGTTGTTTTTGTTACTATAGCTTAGTAGTATACTTTAAGGTCTGGTATTGTGATGCCTCCTGCTTTACTCTTCTTGCTAAGGATTGCTTTGGCTATACTGGGTCTCTTATTTTTCCAAATAAATTTCATGATTGCCTTTTCTATTTCTATAAGAAATGACTTTGGGGGGCTAGGGCTGTAGCTCAGTGGTAGAGCGCTTGCCTCACATGCGTGAGTCACTGGGTTTGATCCTTAGCACCACACGAAAATAAATAAATAAAACAAAGATATTGTGTCCATCTACAACTAAAAAATATTTTTAAAAAAAGAAATGACTTTGGGATTTTAATTGGGATTGCATTGAATCTGTATAGCGTTTTGGTTATTATGGCTGTTTTAATAATATTGATTCTGCCTATCCAAGAGCATGGGAGATCTTTCCATCTTTTAAGATCTTCTTTAAGTTCTTTCTTTAGTGTCTTGTCATTTTCATTATAGAGGTCTTTCTTTCACTGTTCTTGTTAGATTGATTCCCAAGCTTTTTTTTTTTTTTTTTTTTAGGCTATTGCGAATAGAGTAGTTTTCCTGATTTCCTTTCAGAGGACTCATTGTTGATGTATAGAAATGCATTTGATTTATGGGTGTTGATTTTATATCCTGCAATTTTGCTGAATTCATTTATTAATTCTAGAAGTTTTGTGGTGGAATTTTTTTGCTCCTTCAAGTATAATATCATGTCATCTGCAAATAATGATAGTTTGAGTTCTTCTTTTCCTATTTGTACCCCTTTAATTTGTTTCATCTGTCTAATTGCTCTAGCTAGAGTTTCAAGGACTATGTCAAATAAGTACAACTTATCAAAATCTCTGAGACACTATGAAGGCAGTGCTAAGAGGAAAATTGATTGCATTAATCTTATTTATTAAAAGAAGTAAAAGTCAACAAATGAATGATTTGACACTACATCTCAAAGCCCTAGAAAAAGAGGAACAAACTAACACCAAAAGAAGTGGAATACAGGAAATAATTAGAATCAGGGCTGAAATCAATGAAATTGAAACAAAAGAAACAATTCAAAAAATTGACAAAACAAAAAGCTGGTTCTTTGAAAAAATAAATAAAATTGACAAACCCTTAGCCACCCTAATGAAAAGAAGGAGAGAAAAAATCCAAATTACTAAAATTTGTGATGAAAAAGGAAATGTCATGACAGACTCTGCTGAAATACAGAGGATAATTAGAAACTATTTTGAAAATCTATACTCCAGTAAAATGGAAAACCCTGAAGATACCAATAAATTTCTAGAGACATATGATCTACCCAGACTGAACCAGGAGGACATACATGACTTAAACAGATCAATTACAAGCAAGGAAATAGAAGATGCCATCAAGAGCCTTCCAACCAAGAAAAGCCCTGGACCAGATGGATTCTCAGCCAAGTTCTACAAGGCCCACAAAGAAGAACTAACTTCAGTATTCCTCAGATTATTCCATGAAAGAGAAAGGGAGGGAACCCTTCCAAACTCATTCTATGAGGTGAGTATCACCCTGATTCCAAAACCAGACAGAGACACATCAAAAAAGGACAATTTCAGACCAATATCCCTGATAAATATAGATGCAAAAATTCTCAATAAAATTTTGGCAAATTGCATACAAAAGCATATTAAAAAAACAGTGTACCATGATCAAGTGGGGTTCATTCCGGGGATGCAAGGTTGGTTCAACATATGGAAATCAATTAACGTAATCCATCATCACATCAATAGACTTAAAGATAAGAATCACATGATTTTATCAATGGATGCAGAGAAAGCATTTGACAAAATACAGCACCCTTTCATGTTTAAAACATTAGAAAAACTAGGGATAGTAGGAACATACTTCAACATTGTTAAAGCAGTCTATGCTAAACCTAAGGCCAACATCATCCTAAATAGAGAAAAATTGGAAGCATTCCCTCTAAACACTGGATCAAGACAGGGATGCCCTCTTTCACCACTCTTACTCAATATAGGCTTTTTTTTTGTGATCGTAAGAGAGTGCTATCAGTGACTTCATGCTAATGAATTGAAAGATTTAGGCAAAATGGTTTATTTTCCAGAAAAACAGATATTACCAAATTTGGTACAAGAAGAATAAAAAATCTTAATAATACACAAGTGGGTTAAAAATGTTGGAATGAAGCCGGGCGCGGTGGCTCAAGCCTGTAATCCCAGCACTTAGGGAGGCTGAGACAGGAGAATCGCGAGTTCAAAGCCAGCCTCAGCAATGGCGAGGTGCTAAGCAACTCAGTGAGACCCTGCCTCTACATAAAAAACACAAAATAGGGCTGAGGATGTGGCTCAGTGGTTGAGTGCCCCTGAGTTCAATCCCCAGTAC
>PVHX01024260.1:0-24356 GCA_004024805.1 Geosciurus inauris
CCCTTTTAAATAAACCCTGCTTAAATGCTTGCCTCGGTGTGCTTCTCTAATGTTCAAACTTCAACATGTGGAGGAGCAGAACTGGTCACCAGTATCAACACCCAGTACCATCACCAGTTCAGAGCCGGATGAGACCAGAGACCAATAAAGACTCTGACCACACTACGTGGATAGAAGGTGTCTTCCCACATTGCTGCCAACCAAATCCCAGGGCCCTTCCTAGAGAGGGACAGAGGGAAAGGGAGGAAATGGCATTTACCAGAGTGACAGAAAATTGGCCAGAGTTTGAGGAAGGCAGCCTGGAGAAGGACTGTGAGGCTTGGGATAATTCAGAGCCTCCTCTGGGAAGTTTCCAGCATTGTGACGAGATCATGGAGCAACTTACTGAGAGACTTTGATGGAACTAAGTCCTTTGGCCGGCTAGATCTCTGCGCTATCCTGCTGCGGACCCTAAATTGCTGACCACAGGCTGACCACATCTTTCAACTGACAGCCATGTTTTGAACCTAATATTAATGATATTACCCAGTCTCGTTTACTTCAATCAGTTTCTACCAAAAAAAAAAAAGAAAAATTCTCAACTGGCTTCATTAGACAGCTTCTTCCCCTATAGGAAGTTTAAGATAAAACTTTATGTGTGCTCATAATGAATTCACATCTGAGCAAGTTGTTTTGACACCTAAAAGAGACTGAGTTAACTAAAGCAGTGATTTTCAAAGTGTGGTCCCTGGAGCAGCAGAATGAATATTACCTGGAAACTCTTTAAAATGCCAATTTTCTAGCTGCACTCCCTAAAGAATCAGAAGCACTGCATGTAGAAGAGGATCTCTGGCTGCAACAAAGTGAAAAGGCCAGCAAATCCTCACTCCAGAAAATAACTATGAAGCTGGACAAACTAGTCAAGAATGACCATTTTAGCCAAGTGTGGTGGCGCATGCCTGTAATCCCAGCACTTTGGGAGGCTGAGACAGGACAATCACGAGTTCAAAGCCAGCCTCAGCAACGGTGAAGCACTAACCAGCTCAGTGAGACCCTGTCTCTACATAAAACACAAACTAGGGCTGGGGATGTGGCTCAGTGGTCCAGTGCCCCTGAGTTCAATCCTTGGTACAAAAAACAAAAAAGAACAACAATTTTGTTGCTTTGGAAATTGAGTAGAGGCTCCTAGAACCATCTGGGAAGCTGTGAATGGCAGATAAGGACTGTGGGTGCCTGGGATGTGCTGGCCTGGACTGCTCCCATCTCCTCTAGCCAGGCAAGGCAGGCCAGGAGGGCCAATTGAAATGTGGGATCAGTGGTTGCCTGGGGCCTGGGAGGGAAGAAGGGTAAGCAAAATCAGCATGAAGAAACTTGCTGGGCTGATGGAAATGTTTAAAAACTGCATTGGTGGTAGCAGTAAACAAATGTATGAATTTACCTAAAAAAAAAAAAAGACAAAACCAGAAAACACTGAAGAGCATACTTACACGGGGGTACATTTTATGATATGTAAATCATATCTTATTAAAATTATTTTTATTTGTTCTTTTTAGATTTACATGACAGAAGAGAGTAGTGTATGTACTATACATACGTAGATGTATATTATATCTTAATAAAACTGTTAAAGAGAATGGGAAAAAAACCTCTTAAGGTTTTTTTAAGATTTTATTAAGATTTAATCTTTAAGATTTTATTAAGATTTAATCTTTATTAAGATTGATTTTATTAAGCAATATCATCTTTTTAAAAAAACTTGGGGTGCCGAACCCAAAGCCTCTCTCATGCTGAGCATGCGCTCCACATGGAGCCACACCTCAGCCAGCAGGGTTATCTTGTGATAAGGATTTGATTATATACTACAGTAGTGTCTTGCCACCACCCTAACTCATAGTTTTACTTCCCAAGGTTTCAGTTACCCTTGGTCAACTCTAGCGGTCTGAAATACAAAATGAAAGATTCCAAAGATAAACAATTCTTAAGTATTAAATTGCACATGGTTCTGAGGGTCAGATGAAATCTCATGCTGTGTGGGAGGTGAACCTGTACGTGCTACATTACTCACTTAGTCTCTGTCACAGTTAACAGATCCACTGTCAGGGTGTGGCAGTGTTCAAGTAACCCCGAAATGCAACAGTAGATGCTGGCAATCTGGACTTGCCAGAGAGAAGCCTTAAAGTGCCTTAAGTGACTTAAGGTGAAAGTACAGTAAGATACCTTGAAAGAAAGTCCACATCCACATAACTTATTATAGCATATTGTTATAACTATTCTAGTTTATTATTAGTCATTTTTGTTAACCTTGTCCTGTGCCTGATTCATAAACTAAGCTTTATCATAGTTTGTGTAGGAAAAAAACAGTATATATTGGGTTTGGTACAATCCATAGATTCAGGCATGCACTGGTGGTCTCAGTGGAAAAGGGGGGTACTGTACTATGTGGAAAACATGATTCAGTTACCCCTTGAGACATTTAAGGATCCAAAACAAAACATGCCTCTTTATATCCTTTGCCAGTTTCCACACAATCTATAAAAACCTAAGTGATGAGACTTTTTAAACAACAATCTGACCACCCATGATCCCTATTGACTGGGTTTTCTTGGGTGTTGCCTTTATATCTATATTATCTGTTCATTTGCAACTTATAATAAGTAAGACCAAGTCAGACTCTTGATCTGTTCTGTTTATTTTCATATCTAACAGCTGGCTACAAAGCATAAACTCCAATATTTGTTGTGAGAATGGATAAATAAACTGGGGGGGAAACAGAATCTCGGGACCCTCATTAATAAAGCTGCTAAGATGAACATAGTCCTTGATGTAGTCATGGTAAAATATTTGTGACTGAAGAACTTTAACAACAAATATGATGTTTGGTTTGGCTTTTTTATTGTATTTATTTCAGGTGTATAACAGGATGGTATGATAAACTCATCATCAAGTGATTCATCAAGTGAAGAGTAAAGTTACATATCCATTACCTCCTATTCTTTTTTGTGTGTGATAAGGGCACCTATTGTCTACTCTCTTGGAAAATTTCAATATATAATAGAATACTATGAGTTATAGTTTTCCTATTGTACATCAGATCTCAAGACTCATCCATCCTATGTTCCAAGTATGTATGTGCCCTTTGGCCCCATTTCCCCATTTTCCACCGCTAGTAAACACTATTCTACTGTTTCTGTGTATTTGACTTTTTTTTTTTTTTTAAGATTACACATATAAGTGAGATTGTCATTACAAGGGTCCTGAGGAGGTCCTCCGACAGGGAGATGGACTTCAGTTCCAACTGAGGTTGTGCACATTCTTCTTATTTTTTGGTACCGGAGATTGAACTCAGGGGCACTCAACCACTGAGCCACATCCCCAGCCCTAGTTTGTGTTTTATGTAGAGACAGGGTCTCACTGAGTTGCTTAGCGCCTGGCTTTTGCTGAGGCTGGCTTTGAACTTGAGATCCTCCTGTCTCAGTCTCCTGAGCCACTGGGATTATAGGCATGCGCTACTGCACCCAGCTCATGCACGTTCTTGATGTCATCACAGAAAGGAAATTAAGGACAGGTTGGGGCTCAGGTTGAATTCGCAGAGAGAAAGAAGGAAGTACCCACTCTGAGAGATGGGGTGCAGCGCAGGTGTTGGAGAGGAAGGTGCTGGTGCATTTATATATGTAAAATCTGTAGTACGGGCCCATGATTTAAGGGGGTGCTTTTAGTTCTGCTTTGTGTTGGTGATAGACATGTTAATGATTACCTACTACAGGTTATTTTCTTCTTTGTTTTTGATGAAAAACTGCTAATAATTTCCCCACCAGGCGATTTTTATCATTCTGCTTTGTGAATTTAAATAGTACCACATGAGAGTCACACAGACAGTTTGACTGAGTGTATGACATAATAGACACAGTAATCAAATGCAAAAATATAAGCCACAAGAATATGTATTTGTTAGCTGGGCGCGGTGGCTCACGCTTGTAATCCCAGTACTTAGGGAGGCTGAGATAGGAGGATCGCGAGTTCAAAAGCCAGCCTCAGCAATGACGAGGCACTAAGCAACTCAGTGAGACCCTGTCTCTACATAAAACACAAAATAGGGCTGGGGATGTGGCTCAGTGGTCGAGTGCCCCTGAGTTCAGTCCCTGGTGCCAAAAAAAAAAAGAATATGTATTTGTTGAGCAAAGGCACTCTCAGACCAGCTTTTTAAAAATTATTATGATAAGATCTAATAATTGCTTTAATAATGCTGTTTGTGATCAAAATATGTAAAAGTGACCTTTAAGTGTGGACTTTAATCCATGTGAAAGTGGACGTTGACTCTGGACTTGTTACAGCTACTTCGGTGTTACCATGCCTGTCTCCTTTCTACCTATCTTCTATCCTTCCTTTAGTTATGCAGCATTGTTATTTTTGTGTCTGGCTGATTGCATTCAGCATAATGTCCTTTAGGTTGATGCAGAGTTCCCAAATGGCAGTATCTTCTTTTTCCTAAGGCTGAGAATATTCCAGTGGTGTATGTGTGTGTGTGTGTGTGTGTGTGTGTATACACCCACATACATACACCATAAATATTTTATCCATTTATCCCTTAATGGACTCTTAGGTTGTTTCCATTTCTTGGCTATTGTGAATAGTGCTAAAGAGAACGTGGAAGCGCAGATATCTCTGCGAGGTGCTGATTTCATTTCCTTTGGGGGATATACTCAACTGGGGATTGCTGGGTCATATGCTGTCTACTGAGGAACTTCTGTTGCTATTCTCAATAATGACTGTATGAATTTCCCTTTTGGCCAACAGTGCTTGTGTGTTCCTGTTTTCCTGCACCCTCATCTGCACTTGGTACTTCTTAGCTTTTCTTTTTTTTAGCATTTTATTTATTTATTTATTTTAATTAGGTTTACATGACAGCTGAATGCATTTTAATTCATTGTATACAAATGGAGCACAACTTTTCACTTCTCTGGTTGTACACAATATAGAATCACACCATATATGCAGTCATACGTAAACCTAGGGCATTGTTGTTCATCACATTCCACCATCTTTCCTGGCCCCCTGTCCCTTCCCCTCCCTTCCCTCTCCTTTGACCAAACTTTCTCCATTCTTTCCATCCCCCTCCTCCATTATGGATCAGCATCCACTTATCAGAGAGAACATTTGGCCTTTGGTTTTTTGGGATTGGCTTACTTCACTTAGCATGATATTCTCCAACTCCATCCATTTACCTGTAAATGCCGTAATTTTATTCTCTTTTAATGCTGAGAAATATTCCATTGTGTATATATACCACAGTTTCTTTATCCATTCATCTATTGAAGGGCATCTAGGTTGGTCCCACAGTTTAGCTATTGACATTGAATATAAACATTGAAGTGGCTGCAGCACTGTAGTATGCTGTTTTTAAGTCTTCTGGGTATAGACTGAGGAGTGGGATAGCTGGGTCAAATGGTGGCTCCATTCCAAGTTTTCTAAGGAATCTCCATACTGCTTTCCAGATTGGTTGCACCAATTCGTAGTCCCACCAGCAAAGTATGAACGTGCCTTTTCCCCCACAACCTCACCAACACATGTTGTTTGTCTTCTTGATAACTGCCATTCTGACTGGCGTGAGATGAAATCTTAGAGTAGTTTTGATCTGCATTTCTCTAATGGCTAGAGATGTTGAACATTTTTTCATATATTTGTTAATTGATTGTATTATCTTCTTCTGAGAAGTGTCTGTTCAGCTCCTTAGCCCATTTATTGCTTGGGTTGTTTCTTTTTTTGGTGTAAAGTTTTTTGAGTTCATTACATATCCTGAAGATCAGTGCTCTGTCTGATGTGCATGTGGCAAAAATTTGTTCCCAGAATGTAGGCTCTCTGTTCACTTCATTGATTGTTCCTTTTGCTGTACCTCTTAGTGTTTGAGAATAGCCATCCCAACAGGTGTGAGATGACATTTCGCTATGGTTTTGATGTGCATCTCCCTGATGATGATCAGTGATGTTGAGCACAAGTTGTGTTTTAATAAGCCTTCCAGCAGGATTCTAATGTGTACTAATGTCAGAGAATCACTGTTCTAAAGAGACAGTTAATATAGTGATGCAGCCACATCAATGTTTATAGCAGCTCAATTCACAATAGCTAAGCTATGGAACCCACCTAGGTGCCCTTTAACAGATGAATGAATAAAGAGAATGTAGCATATATACACAATGGAATATTACTCAGCCATAAAGAAGAATGAAATTATGACATTTGCTGGTAAATGGATGGAACTGGAGACTATCAAGCTAAGTAAAATAAGCCAGGGTGATATGTAGATGCTAACACACAATAAGGACGGGCAGGAAGGGAAGAAAAGAAATATTTTATACTAGACAAAGGAGAATGAAGGGAAGGGAGGGGAGATGGGAATAGGAAAGTACAATGAATTGGACATAACTTTCCTATGTTCATATATGAATACACAACCAGTATAACTTCACATTATATACAACCACAAAAATGGGAAGTAAGACTCCATGTATGTATAATATGTTAAAATACATTCTTCTGTCATGATCACTAGAAAGAACAAATAATTTTTTTTAAAGAGACAATTTAAACCAGACAAACTTGAGATAATATCAGTGGCAAGTCCAAGTCGTAGCTAGCTCCTACCCACTTAGTGTGGTAGAGGATTGTGGAAAAATTATATCCCCTAAAGGGACTGGATAATACATTTTCTTTAGAAATCTCAATAGCATATATGTTAAGTTCGAGGTGTTTTGTTTTGTTTGTTTTTGCTTGTTTGTTATTTGTACTGGGGATTGAACACAGGGATACTATACCACTGAACTACATTCCTAGTTTTTTAATTTTTGTTTTTTCATTTTGAGACAGGGTCTGGCTGAGTTGCTGAGGGCCTTGCTAAATAGCTGAGGCTGGCCTTGAATTTTTGATCTTCCTGCCTCAGCCTCTCCAGTTGCTGGGGTTATAGGTGTGTGCCACTTGGCTCAGCTCCTAAATTAAGCTTTGTCCCAAACCTGCTTTCCTTGGTTAACAGCACCACCATATACCGTAAGCAATTGCTTTTGGTTCTCAAAATTTTCTTTTTCTTTTTTTTGCAGTTCTGGGGATTGAACCCAGTGCCCCACATATGCTAGACAAGTGCTCTACCACAGAGCTGCATCCTCGGCCACAGCAATTGTTTTCAATCATGTGTGATTGAAACTGATTATGTTTGTTTATTTTTTATTTTTTGGTACTGGGGATTGAACTCAGGGGCACTTGACCACTGAGCCACATCCCTAGCCCTATTTTTGTGTTTTATGTAGAGACAGGGCTGGCTGAGGCTGGCTTTGAACTCTCGATTCTCCTGTCTCAGCCTCCCTAAGTGCTGGGATTACAGGCTTGCACCACAGATTATGTTTATTTAACCAATACAGGCTTATTTTTCTTATGTGATGAAAAGTACCAAGATTAGCAGCCTCTTTCCATTGACAACCACTGGTCATTTCTTATGAATCTTATGGCAATGTAAAGTGCATTTACAATATAAATAGTCACAATTTTAAGATTTTAAGATAGTGGGGCCTGAGCTCAGTGTTTTTGTTTTTTGCTTTTTAAATCTCCTGGGTGATTCTAATGGGCAATCAGGGGTCACAAGTACTGCACTTCTGATTTATAGCTGAGGTCTAGAGAGAATGATCCAAGCTGATACAGAGGGTCATAGTTGGGTTAGCAAGCAGACTGGAACTGCTAAACAGATAGCCTAAGGCATGTGTCATTGCTAAGATGCTTCAATATACAACTACCTCTCAATGAGTATTTGCAGACTCCTGATCCCGGGCTGTTTACTCCTGCTCACTAGTAACAATCTAAATTAATTTTTATATTTTTCCCTCTCCATCTTTCACAAATGCATCAGATACTTTATGATTCTCTGGTATAATCTTACACTATTTCTTTCTGTTAACAGCTTTTGTCTTTTGCTATTTACTTATACTAAATACATGCAAGTAGGACTGGATAATAACCCTTTTAAGTCTTTCTAATTTGCTCTCTAGTTATTAGTGCCTTTGTTTCTCGCACTGAATGAACAACTCATTGCACTCTTTCCTTTGGGTGTCACCTAGTTCTGACATTTTTCTACAATTCATATGAAAACCATGATGTCTTGAGAGGGCCTTGGAGCAAAGGCCTGTTGACAATTTGTGATGTGTGATATGCAAATTTTTTTTGATTCAATGTTATTTAATGAGCCACTTGAAATTCTACATAGTTTACATTTTTCAAAATGCTCTGCTTTGGTTCATTTATACTACTATGAAAAAGTGCTCAAGACTGGGTAATTTATAAATAATAGAAATTTAGTGTGATATGCAAATTTACAGAAAACACTTATTTGCTGAGAATGAAGAAGCTGCTATAAAATGGAGCTGCCTTGGGTGACAGAATCAAAAAGAAGTTCAGGGCTGGGGCCGTGGCTCAGTGGTAGAGCACTTGCCTAGCATGTGTGGGGCACTGGGTTCGATTCTCAGCACTGCATATAAATAAAATAAAGGTCTACTGACAGCTTAAAAAAAACCCATAAAAGATAAGTTCAGGAAAGAGATAGATGAGATAAAGGGTAAGACAGAAGAGGGAATTCTGTGAAAGAAAGAGTAGGAGAAGGATGGAAATGCAAGACTGAATTTGTGGTCTACCTTTTTGTTTACCTCTTAATCCCAGAGGTCCCCAATACGGCTTCATTCTCAAGAATGTCAGAATGACACATTAAAAGCTGCTCAGTCACCCAGTACAAGCTGAAATCTGATCTGAGGCACATGCACCTACTCATTCTCCACAAAACCAGTCTCCTTGAATTCAAGGGCCACATTCTGTCAGATGCAAGCCACATTCTGGGTTTTAGGGGATCTAAGCTACTCTAAGATTCTGTTGACTTCTCAGAGATCATGACTCTTGATGAAAGTGGCCTGTGCAAGAGTAAACTTTTCAAAACGACACATCTGAGTCCTGCAGGCATGCTCCAGTTTGAAATACACGAGCTCTATGACTCATTGAGCTCCTGAGATTATGGGACAGGAGCACCCTAAGCCAGAAGATCCTAGAATGTCAAGGTTAGAAGGAATAGTAGGACTGCCCTGATATTTGCAGGACTAAGGCAAGAAACAGAGGACCGCATTAAGATATGGTAAATAGTTAGATATCATAAATCAAAATAACACAGCTAATAAAACATACCCTATCTTTCTGTCTCAACATATCTGAACCTAGCAGGCAAGTTCAGATATGGAATTCCTGCACTTTGAGTTCTGTGTAGGAAAGTAACAGTGGCAGCCTGCAGTCATGGTGGCACAGTTCTCTTTGGCCTGTTCAGGCCCTGGAAGCAAAATCAAGGCTATTTGGTCAGGGAATTCTAGGGTCTTGGGTGCTTGACTGGTGTTCTAGACAGTGGTTCTCAACTGGGTGCGATTTGGCAATGTCTGGAGAAATTTTGGATTGTCACAGCCTGCTGGAGGGAGGATGCTACTGGTATCTAGCAAACAGAACCCAGGGATGCTACTAAACATCCTCTAATGTGCAGGACAGTTTCCCGACAAGGAATTATGTAACCCAAAATGTCAACAGTGTGGAGATTAGATAACCTCCTGAAGGAGGACAGGAATACTCTTAAATACCACAGAATGAACAATTCCTTAACCCCACTTTAGAAAGAGAGGCAAGGTTCTGGGTAGGGGCACTTTCTGGCTTCACAGATTCCTAGGAGATGTTGCCCAAGGAGAGACAGAACGGGGCCTTCTAGAGCGTGGGGTCTTGATCAGGGACCCCTTTGCCCAGGTATGAGAGTGATGCTAGGAAGGAACCCCCAAACTCCTTAAATCCTGTAGAACACAAAACCCTTCTATGGAGCCAAACAGGGGGTTGCCCAGGCTTCATCTTGAGTATCTCAGAAAAGTTGTAACTTATTGTCCCAAGGTGGCCCTTTGTATCCTTGGGTTACTTTCTTGGCAAGTTTACAATGAACTGCTTCTCTCACTTCCTGGAACCCAAAGAAACTTTGGCCTTGGGCAAAGGCCCTTTGGCCAGCATTGGCATTTATGTAACTGTCTAGCATATGCAAGTTAATCTGGGGAATACTAGTAAGTACACAAGCGAAGTCACACTTTCTAGAGGATGACAAATGTGAATTGTGCGTCTCTGACAGCAGATGCATTAGAGTTCAAGAGCCTAAATAAATAAATGAAAGTGTATCCCCGATAAGTGTGTCTGTCTCCAAAACTAAATTCTGTTTTCTGAGCTTTGGGGGTAGTACAGATTCAAATCCCACAAAGTAAACAAAACAGAAATCCCAGGTAGGCATTGTTCAGTCTTCTTCAGGAGGGTCTCTTCTTGTTCCCAGTCTGGGTCTCCATCTTTCCTTCCATGACACTTTCCCATGTTCTCTTTGGAGTCTAGCAGTTTCAGCTCTTGTCCTCCAGCTTGCATTTTACCAAGCATCAGAGAACAAGTCAGGAATTCAGAATTCCTAGTTTTCATTCCAAACTTTCTATGTCAGAAATCCAGCCGTCTGAAGTTTAGCAATCCCTTTAGGTGAACTAATGTGGTTTTCAGGATAAGGAATCCTGCCCATAGAAAATAGTTCAGCCTTCTCTTGTTATTCAGGGACACACTATTGAATGGAGCACCAACACCTTCCTCTACCCTATGGCATTAACAAACTATTTTCCCTACAAAAGTATGGGTTGAGATGGGAAAAATTCTTATTCTAAGAAAATTTAAGCGATGCTGTTGCAGATTCACTGTAAAAACAATTCTAAGAGAACATTAATGAAAGTTTACCTTGCACTCCTGAGAGGTACTCAAGTCTCCTATATACCTTTTTTTTAAAAAAATATATTTTTTAGTTGTAGATGGACATAATATCTTTATTTTTATTTATTTTTATGTGGTGCTAAGGATCGAACCCAGTGCCTCACGCATGCGAGGCAAGCGCTCTACCACTGAGCCACAATCCTAGCCCTCCTATATACCTTTCCTAAATATTCCTGAGCTCACAAGTAAACATATGTTGATCTTTAAAAAAAAAACCAAAAAACAAAAGCAAACCATTAAAGTAGTTTGTACTGTTTGCTCATTTCATAGTTTTTATTTTTATTGTTATTTTTATTTTTATTTTTGGTACTGGGGATTGAACTCAGGGACACTCAACCGCTGAGCCACATCCCCAGCCCTATTTTGTGTTTTATGTAGAGACAGGGTCTCACTGAGTTGCTTAGTGCCTCACCGTTGCTGAGGCTGGCTTTGAACTTGTGATTCTCCTGTCTCAGCCTCCCTGAGTGCTGGGATTACAGGCTTGAGCCACCGCGCCCGGCTCATTTCATAGTTTTTTAAAAATATATTTTCCTCGAAAGATTAGGTAATATTTCTCTCTCCTATTGTATGAATGTATCTAAGTTACTGAACCGTTCTAACCTTCTCCTTCCTTGAGTGTGTGGCCTTAGAATCCGACAAAAACACAGATTCCTGGAAGCCAATCAGTTGCCGTTTTGACATCTTTCGGATATGGCTTTGCCAAACACAAATATGAAGCCCAACAAGTAACACTATGGGCCACGGACTAAGAAAATTCCAGAGAAGAAAAGGTGAGGCCAGGGATTGAGGTATATCGCATCACCATAAACTAAAAGCACAATCAATAAAAAAAATGAAAACTACAAAAAAACATCCTTTTTGGAACGTCCCACTTTCTAAACAGCAAACGAGACGTTATGATCACAGTCACACATAACTAAGGACATTTCTAGACGAAGCGGTTCCAGATTTCCAAGAAGAATAATTTCTCATTTTTCGGAAGGGATAGGCCGTTTCCGCCGGGTTTCGGGTTTCAGGCCCTTTGAAAACGCGGGTTGAGGGAGTGCCGTACGGCGCGGACCGTTCCTCGCGCGGCCCTCGGCTCCGCCCCTGGCATTTGTGGCCACTTGCGTTCTACGGCCGCCGTAGGGGACGGGCAGATATCGCGGCCGGCGATTGGTTCCTGGATGGAGTGTGGGCGGGCCTCGGGAGGGTCCGGCCTATAAAGCGGCCGCGGGGGGGTTAGGTCGGGTTTGCGCTGGCGTTTTTTGCAACGCTGCTCTCAGTAATCTCAGCAGTCCTCGGAGTCGGAGTGGCGCTCTCCTCCGGCGAGTTATGGCAACGAAGGCCGTGTGTGTGCTGAAGGGCGACGGCCCGGTGCAGGGCACCATTCACTTCGAGCAGAAGGCAAGCCTGGGGCGTAGGTCCGCGGTGAGGCCTTGCTCGCCCGCCAGCCCGTGCACCTGTGTCGGGAGCGGGCCAGGTTGGGCCGCCCTCGCCACGCCCCCGGCCCGTAGGTCCGTGCTACCCGGGGCCTTGGCATCCCCACCGGCATCTGCGTGCGTCCGCTAAGTGCTGAGTCACGGGGCGGGCCCGCGCGGCGCAGTGTGGCTGCCGCTGGTGTGGGCGGGAGTGCGGGCGGAGAGCGGCCGGGCCTGCCGGGCTTGTGCAGGTAGCCGCGGGCTGGGGAGGCGGGTTGCCCGCTGGGCCTCGGCCTCCGCTGGCGGGCGTCTGGAGGCCTGGGTGGGGGCTGGCTCTTCCCTAAGGGGTCTTTTTCCTACTGGCTGGATTCTTTGACACTGGCGCAGTCCGATTTCCAGGGCGGCAGGGCCCTCCCGAGTATTGTCGCATGCGTTATCTCCTTAGGGCTGCCTTCCTTCCTGACTTCGGTGCGCCTGGTCTGGGTTCTGCGAATTGTGGTCCGCGGCCTTTC
Organism: Geosciurus inauris; assembly: GCA_004024805.1. NCBI lineage: Eukaryota > Metazoa > Chordata > Mammalia > Rodentia > Sciuridae > Geosciurus > Geosciurus inauris. Next base: position 12,728 of record PVHX01024260.1, read on the forward strand.
CAGCTTTCCAGCTAACGTTCATTTTTGTATTTTTTATAATGAAAAACAATACGCCACAGAGAACGGATGTGGCACTTTGCAGGATCGTGCTGGCCCCTCTCATCTTGGTCGTGGTCTAGCCGCAAGGGTAAAGAAGATGGCCTAAAACAATGATATTTCCTTCAAAGTTCCAAAAGCCAGAGATTTAACTGCGGGAATTTTCCAGGGCAGCGATTATCAGCTCTGGTTGCACAGTAAACTAATTTGGGGAACATTTAGGAAATACAGATACCAAAGGCCCAATCCCCGACCAAGAATATCAAAATCTGTTTTGTGCGTTGCTTGAAAAACAAAACAAAACCCAAAAACCCGAAGTTTCCAAAGTGATTTTCATGTGCTCCCATCCTTGAGAACTGTTGTTTAAGAACAGTGGGTGGGGTAAAAGACTTGGAGTTTCCATTACATGAAATTGGCACTAAATAACGGGTTTTAGAGCATTTCTTAAACCAAATTCACTGCAGAGTAGCCTTAAATTGCTCTACTAGCAGGCAGGTTGCGGACATATCAGACAAAATGTATTTTTTTTAGGTAGGGTCTAACTCATGGCCTGTGCACATGCTCTGCCACTGAACTCGAAGATAAATTTACGAACAAATTTTGTAAAATAAACATTTTCAGAAATATTCATTGTCAATATTTGCAAAATACGTGTTTTGCAAGGAAGATAGCTTGTGGTAAGACTGTTGCCAGCCTATAGTGATATTACCAACTGGAGGAAAAGTTTGTTGTGCTTAGCTTAATCATGAGAGAAGATTTAATATATGAATGAGATATAGTCCTCAAAATGGTTTACAGAAATTTGAGTGGGCAGGATAGTCGTGTATGCCAAAGGTCTGATCTGAGGTAGGAAGAACCTGGTATTTGAGTGCTTTTCTTTAATTGTTCTCCATGTTTTTCGAAAAAAGTTCTTTGGCACTTGACTCCATTTGATTGTGTTTCATTTGTCAGACTTGGTTTTGTCTCCCTTTCCTCCTTATGTAATTCACTACTGCTGGAGAATCCTAGGAAGCCTCTGAGGGATCCTCCCTCTCTGGCCATTAGAAAATGTGAAGACCAGCTGGGAATCCATACCTGAACTCAGGTTCCTGCTGATTTTTCACCTGCCTTGAGCAGCTTGCACATTGTTTAGTTAAGCTCCAAACTTCATATTGGTGGTGCCCTTTGTTACTTGATAAAGACCCTTGGATAGTTAAGCATTATAGTTGTACAGATTGGCAAATATAATAAATTGACTATAACCTGGTCTGGCCTTTTTCACGTTTAAAATTTTGGATTGGTTGCCCACTTTAAAAATCAGAACTTAGCCAGGCGTGGTGGCTTAAGCCTGTAATCCCAGCACCTAGGGAGGCCGAGACAGGAGAATCGCGAGTTCAAAGCCAGTCTCAGCAATGGCGAGGTGCTAAGCAACTCAGACCCTGTCTCTACATAAAACACAAAATAGGGCTGGGGATGTGGCTCAGTGGTCGAGTACCCCTGAGTTCAATCCCCAGTACCAAAAAAAAAAAAAATCAGAACTTTTCGCCTCTACGTTTGGTTTCCTACTCTTACCTTGAAAAATTTGGAGATGTGCTCATATTGAGCTTTTCCTAGCCCAAGACAACTGCGGACTAGGGCAGTTTATGTTCGTTTTGCTTCCCAGGTCAGTGTTATGGTGAGACCAGTCCCTTAGGGTTTTACCCATACAGCTGCTTCTGCTGTATGCATTGCCCATGGATTGGGGTTTGAAAGAACCTGCCCTTTTTGTCTGGCTGTTCTGTTTTGGGGTGAAGAATAGTGTTCACATTTGAGTTTTCCCATAATTAAAGGTTGTACTTAGAAGAATCATAATTCTTTTATTCTCAGAAGAAAAAAAGGGCAACTATTGCATGAATGCTTTCTTTGAGCAGTGTTTTCAGATGGAAAGTTGAACAAGATTCCAAACTAGAGAAAAAAATTGTAATTTATAATTACATTATAACAATATATATTATATGATTATCAATTATATTTTACAATTTGTAATTACATTATTAGAATATTATTTAATACATGAATGATATTTAGTCTTCAAGTTAGATATTTAGTCTTCTACAGAGAGCACAAGAATGACATATGCACATGTCTGAAATGTATGGTAAGGAGAACTAATGTTTAAATTTGTCTTACATCTGTTGGTCCTGGCTATTGAAAAAAAAAAAACAAAACTAAGCTAAAAGCAAAGATACTAGCCATATGTATTACTGTGTGCTGTAGTTTCAATGTATGTTTTTAGTTCTTGATCTATTTGGAGCTGTCATAGTCATGTCCTTGATTTCTAGATGTAGTACCATTAATGCCTGAATGGCATGTCATACTACTTTGTTTTTTCTAGCTAGTTTAGTGGTTTGCTTTTTTTGTTTTTGTTTTTGGTGCTGTGTGTTGAACTCAGGGCTGCTTTACTACTGGGCTACATCCTCTGCCCCATTAAAAATTTTTATGTTTTGAGGCAGGGTCTTTTTTTTTTTTTTTAATATTTTTTTAGTTGTAGATGGACACACTGTTTTTATTTTATTGCTTTGTATGTGGTGCTGAGGATCGAACCCAGGGCCTCACGCATGCCAGGCAAGCGCTGTACCACTGAGCTACAATCCCAGCCCCTTGAGGCAGGGTCTTATTAAGTTGCTTAGGGTTTCACTAAATTGCTGGAGGCTGGGCTTCCAACTTGTGATCCTCTTGCCTCAGCCTCCTGAATTACTGGTATTGCATAGGCCATGCCGAATCCAGCTTATTTTAGTGATTTTTTGTCCTTTCTTTTTGTTAGTGTGGAAGGTTGTCTAGATTTCAGTCCCTAAAAAGACTTATAGACCAGAATAGGTCCCCTCAGAGTAGGATATTGTCTGAGTACTAAGTGACAATGTATATGGTGGAAGTTGATAAATACCCACCAAGCAGAGATTAGCAAGTTGGGCATTGCTGGGTGCCTTTCTTTCTCTTTTTTTTTTTTAAAGGCAACTGATTGCCCCATGGAAGAATGTCTGCATGAAGGAGCGAAGGGCTAATAATGAGTATGCTGTGAGGTTTTCTTTTTAGGTTACTGATTTTTTGTGTGTATGGTACTTGGGATTGAACCTAGGAGTGGTCTGCCACTGAACTATGCCCCTTAGCCCTTTTTATTTTGATAAATTACTGAGGCTGGCCTTCAACCTGTGATTCTCCTGCTTCAGCCTCCTAACCACAGGGATTACAGGTGTGTGCCACCACACCTAGCTCTGTTTTGGGTTTATAAAATTAGATAAGGGGCTGAGGATGTAGCTATATGGGCTCGATCCCTAGCACTGCAAAAGAAAAAAAGGTTAGTTATGTACATGTATAGTCACTGTGTACAATTACAGCCTGTTCAGAAGTATTTACTGAGCGAGTACTTAGTTTTATTTACATATGCATTGTAAGAGAGTCATACTCTACAAAGTGCAGTGTACACATTTGACATTTAGGTGCTCGCTATGCTTACTGCTGTGTTATGCTACTCTGTTTTATGCTTTCTATATATTATTTAATCTTGGTCCCTGGCCACAGAGCACCTGGGTGGCAAGTGTTAGAACAAGGAGGTTCTCACTGGCTGGGAAGTTGTGGGAGTCTGTCTTTTTCACTTTTTACTGTGTTAATAAAGGTAAGTCAACTGTTTTCTTTGTTCAAAAATGCTTGTATTCTCAAACTTAATTCACTTTTCTTTGAATAAAGGCAAATAAAGTTGTGGTATCGGGACGCATTACAGGATTGGTTGAAGGCCAGCATGGATTCCATGTCCATCAGTTTGGAGATAATACACAAGGTGGGTTTTGCAGTGCTCCAGTGACTATGCCTGTTCCACCTAGGAAGACAAACAGGACTGAGTAACCCCTCATTGGTAAAAACCTTAAACATTTTTTTTAAAGGTCAAGTTAAAATGACTACTAAGGCTAACCTTAAGGAATTGGCCACAAAACTGGTATTTGACTCCGTAAGTGTGGGAAGGGGAAAGAGGTTTTTTGTTTTTAATCTGTGCTTTTTCTTTTTTTTTCTTCCCCTTTTGCATACTGGGGATTGAACTCAGGGGCACTCAACCACTGAGCCACATCTCCAGCACTATTTTGTATTTTATTTAGAGACAGGGTCTCACTGAGTTGCTTAGCACCTCCCTGTTGCTGAGGCTGTGATCCTCCTGCCTCAGCCTCCCTACCACTGCCCCCAGCGTCCCCCACCCCCACCCCTTAGGCCTTATCTTGTGTTTTTCAAGAACACAATAGGAAACAAGAAAAAGCTCCTTTCTTATTTTGGATAATGATCCCAGGTGTTTGTGAGCTGGGGCCTAGTTTGTTTGTATTACCCCATGGAATAGCTCCATACTCAACTTGAGATCCCTGCTGGGACAAAAGTATGATTACAAACTCAAGATAGGATGTAGACCTGGTGCTTTGGGGAAGGTGATTATTGTGTAGCTTTGACTTGCTAAACTATTTCCTGTCTTCTCCCAGTGTGAGACTCCCCGGGGCCTGGGTAGAAGCTGTAAACAATGGAAACTTTCCTTTGGCTGCTGAATGCAGAAAGCCTGTCTTGAAAGGACCTCCTGGACTGTCATGGCCTTGTTTTTGTGAATGGCACCCCTGGTGGGCAGGAGTGCCACCTCTGGGTGTGGTTCAAGGCAGTAGAGATCGCCCTTGGACTGGACATAAGGTGCTTTTTAATATTCTGCCTACACCAGGTAAAGGCCTCAGACAAACCAGAGAGCTGGTTGTGTTGCTAAAGAGTTAAGTTTTTTTGGAAGTAGGCATAGTACCTTCTTAAAACTAGGATCATAAACATCAGATTTTAACTCTTAGAAGACCTGTTGAAATTGTCTGGTCTATTTCATCGTGAAGAAGCCAAAACCCAGAGAAGGATGTTAACCTGACTAGTGTCAGTAGTTAGAATCCCAGCCCATTGTGCTCATATCAAGGTGTCGCTTCCTGTCTATTATCCCAGAAATCATGATGCAGGCCAGTGCTTTCTCCATTGGAAGTTTTGGCGATGATCACTTTTTAGAATTTATTTTGGAATTTTGATAAATGAGCTGACATTTTTTTTTCTTTTATAAATAGGCTGTACAAGTGCAGGTCCTCATTTTAATCCTCATTCCAAAAAACATGGTGGGCCAGGGGATGAAGAAAGGTGAGCAGCAAGACACTGAACTCCTCTGCAGTAATTGTGATGGCTGGCTTGGTGGAGTTGATAGCTTGCACTGCTTGCAAAACCAAGCTAGAAGATTGAGTGCTGTCCCCACATCTGCTTTTGAATTTGTTGTCTTCCATATATCTTTCCCACTCCTAGTGCTGAAATGGCTTATTACTTGGGCTAAGGAGGTGACAAATGGGAACACTTAAAACAATTAGGTTTTGTAGCATTTATTGAATTTAGAACTAATACAAGTGCCAAAGAGAACTAATACAGGAAATGTCAAGAATAACAGTACTGTTGGCCTCTAGCGAAATAAAGCATCACTGTGAAAACTAGTAAGCTTCTGTAGATAACAACGTCATGCTGGAAACTAGTTGAGACTCCCATTTGTATGTGTATGTCTTCTGAAAACCTTTCAGAATGTTACATTTAAGGAAAGATTAATTTTTATAATAGAGGCCTGGGGGCATAGCTCTCTTAATTGTTCCATTAACTAAGAGGGATAACTCAGTAGCTGAGAATTTACTCTGTGGTACTTTATCTCTGAAATTGGAGGTTGCCCCCATCCCAGGACTCATTTCTCAAGTTGTTTTTAAATTTGTTTTCAAAATTTTTGTCAATCTGGAAAAGTGATCTTATTTGATAAATACCTCTTAGTCTGCCCTATATATTTGACTGTCATGTTTTAATATAGCACATGAATCCCCTGATGGTAAGTGGAAATTAGTGCTAATCCATCTGATAATTTTTCAATGTCAGGCATGTTGGAGACCTGGGCAATGTGACTGCGGACAAAGATGGTGTGGCCAATGTGTCCATTGAAGATTCTCTGATCTCACTCTCAGGAGAGCATTCCATCATTGGCCGTACAATGGTGGTAAGTTTTCATATAAAAAGGATATGCATAAGATTTCTTCTAACATACAGTCATGTCTCTTTTCAGTTTTCACAGTGATTAGTCCTGGTTTTTAAGTATTCACATAAATTGTACTTTTAGTTCAGATTAGGAAAAGCAGTTATTTTATTGGATGTCTCCAGAGAAGATAAATTAATGTATCTAGGTCAGTTAAGAACACTGTTCTGCTAAGATGCAGTAAAAAGCAGGCTGTATGGTCATATCAGATCACATTGGGGAGATAGTAGTTTTTAGTTTTAAAGCAGCCATATTTTCTTGCCATGATTGTTTCCCTTTGTAGGTAAATAGAATATTGTGTTGAATCAAAAATCTGAGATGGACTTGGGTATTGATAATGAGTCAAGTGTGTAGGCTACCATATGGAGCGGGTCCTCCCAAGTTACCCTGGGAGCTGCATCTGCTTCATGCACGCCACCAGGTAGCAAAGGCTCTCTTGCCCCTCAGGGCAGTTAACATTCAGTAGGCACTTCCTTTCAGTGGACCCTTTATCCTTAGAATTTTCTTCGGCCCTATTGGTGAAGCAGAAAAATTATTTAATGAACAAAATTTAAAATACCACTGCTAAGTAGTTTATTTTTAGGATTGTCTCTTATTTACAGGTCTACAGTTCATTAGGCATGAAATTTTTCATAAGTTTACTATAAGGTTACTGTTTTTTTCATGGAGGATAAAGACCACATGGTGTTTGGGTTTTCCGTTTTCTTTTAGAGACAGCAACACTTACCTAGTGTTTAAAGGTAATATGTGTTTGTACTAACAAGAAAAAACTTTTAGTAGTTTCTATTTTGAAACTTAGAATAAATGTTAGCATTTTTTCTGCTAGTTGGATTATTTTAACATGTTGTTTTCTAATATTAAGTGATTCTTAATTCTTTTAGAGTATTGTAGGGAAGAGATGATGCATTACTTGATAGCCCAAAGTTAAATGTTCTTAAATTTCTTTAAAGGTCCATGAAAAACCAGATGACTTGGGCAAAGGTGAAAATGAAGAAAGTACAAAGACTGGAAATGCTGGAAGTCGCCTGGCTTGTGGTGTAATTGGGATCGCACAGTAAACATTCCCTCCCATGTGATCTGAGTCCCAGTAACTCATCTGTTATCCTGCTAGCTATAGAAATTTAACCTGATAAACATTAAACATTTTAATCTTAAAAGTGTAATTGTGTGATTTTTCAATTGCTTTAAGAATTTGTAATGAAAACTGATTTACAGTTACTTGGAAAATTTGTATAGTTTCATAAAAGTCATTCAGTTAAAATGTTTTAACAATCTCTATTTTACCAGACTTATCACATACGGGTATTAAACTTACTGTCCAAATTTCTTCAATTCTCATTCAAGCCTGTGAATAAACACCCTGTGTATGGATAGCATTTATTTTGAGCCTAAAGTTACCAAATCAAAATTCTATGTTAAGCTCTGATACTCATTTATACAGAGCATGAACAGAACAGACTTGGTAATGATTTGATAGCACTTTTATTTTCAGAATGTTTTGAGAGGCCATCAAAATGCATAAATTTTTAGCAGGTTCTTTTTAGCTGTGGCAACCCGAATTTGTCCTGTCAGCTTTAGAGAAACTTCCTTGTTTAGTCACTTAGCATTTTGATTCATAAAGTACCTAAGTTTATTTTTTTTGGCACCAGGGATTGAACTCAGGGGCACTTGACCCACTGAGCCACAACCCTAGCCCTATTTTGTGTTTTATGTAGACAGGGTCTCACTGAGTTGCTTAGTGAGTGTCTTGCCGTTTGTTGCTGAGGCTGGCTTTGAACTCATGATTCTCCTGTCTCAGCCTCCCTAAGTGCTGGATTACAGGCTTGCACCACTGCACCCGGTTCCTAAGTTTATTTTTAAAAGCATGTAGTACAGTTTAAGAAAGCCCTTTAATAACTTTTAGTGAACTTATAAAAGGCAAATTATAGTCTTAGTTAGCTAAAAGATTTATTGACCTACCTGTTATTAGAGTGACACATATTCTACTTTACAAAGTGGAAATTTGCACAATCTGTTTTCTTCAGATTGGCCCTTTGAAGATAACTATAGTACTAGAAGATGGAACCAGGGAAATATTTGATTGTTGGGTTCTGGCTGTTGAAATAGTCCAAGAATTTATGTAATTTACCCTACTTGCAATTGGGTGAATTAGAGAAATCATTTCTCTTCCTTTTAATGTAAATATGTATATACTTGTGAGAGAATGTTTAAATGAAATGTTAATCTGAGCTTTGTGACTATCTGGATTACAGTTGAAAAATACTTGATAGAGAAACTGGGAATAAAGTATAATCCTATCATGTGTAAGTACTTTATGAAACATAAGAGGTCATTTAGGAGAACAGTTAAATTGGAAGATACTGTTTCCAAAGTTCAGATATGAGATAAAGAATATGCTCATAGTGGTTAAAACGGCCTTCCAAAAAGGGAATTTGAGTGTTCCTGGATTTTGTTAATGTGATTTTGTTGCTCCTGTGAGGTTACTCAGATACAGGGACAAACTTGTGTAGCTTTAAGTTCAGTCACACTACAAGTTAGTATTCTTTGCTTTTGTTTTCATATGTAAATGGGATGGTCTCAATACTTTCAACCGGAAGCAGCAGCTTGAACTGGAAGATTGGAGTCCTTGTAATCTGGGAGGAGTTTCAGGCAAGGACAAGTTGTGTAATTGAAGTTCACAAATATGAAATGAGCTTTTCTAAAGGCAGGAACAGAACACTGTCCTAGATACATTATCTTCATCAAAACATCTTGCTGAAGAGTACTAAAATAATGAAGCACCTTCACTGAGGACGAGGGTAAACAAAATCAACTACTCAGCACATCTGAAACTAGGACAGTATAAGAATGTACCTTCGAGGCTGCATACAGGACTGTTAACATCAAGTCTTGGCACTGGGTAAGCAGTTTCATGTAACTGCTTTTCTGTACTGTTTCTTATAAAGGCTTATTTTGATTTCAGATGTTTTCAAGTGGTACTTCTTGGATAACTTAAATCTATTTTCCTAGTTAAACCAACAGTTTTAAGCAAAAGAGATAAAGTACTTTAGCAAAAAGTTCAGTCTACCTCTGCACAGCTGGGGAATGGGAACGGTAAAGAAAGGCAACAGGCAAGGCTTATAAGAAACAATAGGTTGCATTTAAGTCCTTCTTATATAAAGACAAAAAGCTTTCAGGTTGCAAATGTTAACCTTGATTTCATTTTACCTTTTTGGAAAAATTTAATGGGATGATTAAAAAAATAAAACCCAACCTACTAAGTAATACCCAAGGTAACCAGATAATTTATAGTATAGTACAACATGTTTGGGAATCCAGTTTTTTCCCCCAAGTAAAATGTTTTTACAAATTAATTAGGACATTACCACAAAGCCAATGGAAAAAACAAAAACCTTGATTGAACTGCAAACACTAACAAGCTTTTCAAATAACAAACCTCTAAACTTAACGATTAAAATGTTAAAAATCAAAAAAAATTACAAAAGATAGTGTTTGAGAGTAACTACATAAAAATGTATTTCCATCAAACAAGTCTAATTTAGACTCCAATACATAAGAGCTCAAACTTTGATGGTGAACAATCCTTTTCCACCTTAATGCAGTGTAGGAAGAATAGCACACATTAAAGTTTGTTACGAAAATAGAGTTTATTAAAAACATCCCTATTGTTTTGAGGAGCTTTCACCGTTACCTTGTCTTAAATTAAAAAAAAAAAAAAATAGAGAGCACTTCTAATTACGATTTGTAAACTTTTTAAAGTCAAAACTTTTAAAAAGTTACAGCAAAAAGGGTAATAATTATTCATATCTTCAGTATTTTTTGTTATTTTGTGGCTATTTTTAAATAGAAGGGAAGCAATCAAATTGCTTACAATTCCCCACCAACTACTGTGGGGCTGTGATATAGCAGGAGCAAATATGATACAGCATCTGTACACCTCAAGCTCTACACTCCAGAAGTGTCACTGTCACATTGGGACAAATTCCAGTCTCTAGCGAGGAGCCTCTGCTGCTGAGCCAGAATCCTTTTCGGGTTCAACGGATGAGGTAGCCTCAGCAGGTAACTCTTCGGAAGGTTTCACCACTGCGGCCTCGGCCTCCCCCTTAGCAAGTTCTGAAACAGTGTCTACATTTCCCACTTGGCTAATAGGAGGTTCAACGGTTTTGTTACCACCTGCCCTGTCTGTCACCTCAGGCTTTTCCTTTCCTCGGTTTTCTTCCTTCTCTCTACGAGACTCTCTATCTCTAGAATCTCTCTCTCTGTCTCGATGCCCACTAGAGCGTCTATTTCTCTCTTCCAAGTCTCTGTGCCTGTCCCGGTCAGGGCTCCTTCTTCCCCACTCTCTCCTTTCACGATTACTATTATCTCTATCATCATTACGGTTCCCATACCGTTCCCGGTCATTTTCCACCCTATTTCCGAAAGATCTTCTTCCAAACCTTTCTTGGTCTCTACCTGAATTGAACTGCTGTCTGCTATCATTTCTAAACTGCTGTGGCTGCTGCTGGGCTGGTGGCGGCTGCTGTGATGGTGGTGGCTGCTGCGGCTGTGGCTGCGGTGGAGGTGGCTGTTGTGGCTGTTGCTGCGATGGTTGCTGCCTTCCCTCTCTGTCTTCAGGACCCCCTGGGCCTGGCCCCGGGCCTCCCAACCCTGGCATTCCACCAGGCCTAACAAAAGGGCCATGTGGTGGGAAGGGCCCTTTCATTCCATGCGGTGGAGGCATTGCAAAGCCCCCTGGTCCTGGTGGTGGACCTCTGTGCATCATGTGCGGTGGCATGGGGCGGGGTGGCATCAGAGGGAATCTCTGTAAATGAGGTGGAGGCATTCCTGGAGGGCGCTGGAGTGGGATGAGGCCAGGTCGGGCACCCAGAAGACCAGTAGATGGTGCCTGGAGCCCAATTACAGGACCAGGAACAACTCCTTGAGTGCCTGAAAGACAACAAAAATAAAAATGTAAATGCCACAGAAGACAGCCTTCTAATTTTAGCTGTTATCTGTGGAGTTTAAGGCAAAATGAAATTCAATGTAGAATCTTAATTTTCATGCTGGGTGCCAATCTGTACCAACCTATCCCAGATCCACTGTGACAGCACCGTACCTAAAGCAAGGAATCTATTAATGACTCATTTTTAAAGTAACTAGCATATAGGCAGAGACAAAATTAAGCTGGAAAACAAATATACCAATTTTTGAAGAGTATGTCAAAATCTTTGGCAGCCTTCAGTAGAAGCTATTTTACCATTCCAAATACTTAAACATTTGAGAAACACTCTGTATTAAGTCCTAATGAGATAAATGATTACATTCACCATCAATAGCTACTGAAGAGCCGGGCGCGGTGGCTCACGCTTGTAATCCCAGCACTTAGGGAGGCTGAGACAGGAGGATCGCGAGTTCAAAGCCAGCCTCAGCAATGGCGAGGCACTAAGCAACTCAGTGAGACCTTGTCTCTACATAAAACACAAAAATAGGGCTGGGGATGTGGCTCAGTGGTCGAGTGCCCCTGAGTTCAGTCCCTGGTGCCAA
>PVHX01024261.1:0-24319 GCA_004024805.1 Geosciurus inauris
AAAAAAAAAAAAAAAAAAAAAAAAAAAAAAAAGAACCCCTTCAAACAGGTTCTTGTGTTTTTTTTATTTTAATCATACCCGGGATTGAACTCAGGGGCAGTCTACCACTGAGCTACATTCCCAGCCTTTTTTTTTTTTTAAATGTTTATTTTTTAGTTGTAGGTGACAGAATATCTTTATTTTATTTTTATGTGGTGCTGAGGATCGAACCCAGTGCCTTATGCATGCTAGGTGAGCACGCTACCACTGCGCCATAATCCCAGCCCCCCCAGCCCTTTTTATTGAGGCAGGATCTCGCTAATTTGCCCCAACTGGCCTTGAACTGCAGTCCTGCCTCAGTCTCCCAGGTAGCTGGGATTATAGGTGTACACCACTGTACCAGCCTTCCTGTGGCCTTTGACATGGCACAAAACAGTATTTCAGGCTCATCTTTGTTTTTTGTTTTTTTTTTTTTGGTACTGGGAATTGAATTCAGGGACACTTGACCAGTGAGCCACATCCCCAGCCCTATTTTGTAGTTTTATTTAGAGACAGGGACTTACTGAATTGTTTAGCACCTCACTTTTGCTGAGGCTGGCTTTGAACTCGTGATCCTCCTGCCTCAGCCTCCTGAGCCGCCGGGATTACAGGCATGTCCCTATACTTACAGGGGTTTTTGTTGAAGAAACCACTAAGCTTGAGCCAGTCCAAGTCTTGGTTCTTTTTAAGGGAGAATGGAATTTAGAAGCTAAGATTTTGCGATATTACATGTGCTTATTACTACTAGGTCTTAAATGACTAAAAGTAAAAAATGAAAAATACTAAAAAGAAGCAAAAATAGAATTATCCAATGGGTAGACAGAACTTGAAAATAGATGTATTTATATATAAATACTATGTATTTGTATACACATATATATTCATATACATGTTTACATTAAATTTTCATTACACCTCTTATGAAATAGTGACTTTTATTATTCTCATGTACTGTTATGAGGCTCAGAAGTAGTTAAATAATTTGCCAGAGGTCTACTAGTTAACTGGTGAGGCTAAGATTGGAAGCTGGACAGTCTGGCTCCAGGCCTATCCTTTTAGCATAAATATTTAAAGATAAAAGGGTTGACAAGGAAGCCTACACTATATGATCTAAAATCCCTACTGAGGTCTTTGGCTTTAGTGTCATATCCTGTTTTCTATCTGGGAAGGAGGGCAGCAGGGTGTGTACTGTTGGCCTGGGAATCAATCCAAATAATAGACTCGACAGAGAATTGTTTTTCTCCTTGGAAGACTAACGTTTGCAACGGCACCAAACTCGCTAACCTGGCTCAGTCTTCCACAAAGGATGAGTTTAGCTCTTAAAAGGATTTTCAGGTTTTAGGCCTTCATGGAAATAGACTTCTGGTAAGCCTGCCCAACAATCCAGTGAATGTGATCAATGTTTACCCACTTAAGAATTCTGATTGCCACACATTAGTTTTGGATTGGTGAAGCAAAAGGAACTTTTTGGTAAGAACTTCTTTTGCTCTAGAATTTTGCTACTTATATTGAGGTAGATAATGTGATGTGCATTCTTTAGGACTCACTGATTCTATTTCCAGGTTAATTTTTCATTAAAAGAAATGTTACTTGTGTGCACAAAGTATTATGAAAAAGAATGTTCATAGCTACACTGTATGTAAGAGCAAATATCTGGCAACAACTTTAATGTTTCATCCACCACAGAATAGGTAAATAAATAATAAAAAAGAATATTTTTGACAGCAATGGAAATGAATAAATTTATAGCTATTTTTATCTCCACAGATGAAAGATGCAGAATACATGAAGATATCTTTGACATAAAATTTTAAAACATGCAAAACAATCCTACATACATTACTTAAAAATATGTGCACATGTAATAAAATTCTACCAAAATGCATGGAAATGAAAAATACTAGATCTAAAAGAGTCATCAGCGCCTGTGTTGATTAAGACTACAATGACAGACTTACAGGACCAATTCACCAGAATGTGTGAAATCCACATCCAGGTCTGAGGAGCAGTAAATGGCCAAAAACTGCTCAGAGATGAGTGAAGCCAAGTTTTCAGGCAACCATATTCTGTGACAAGTTGTTCATAACATGCTGACCTGTTAACAGAAAGCCTTGCATTCCCCGTACTTTAATCATAATTATTATATAAGAAAACTTAATTTTATCTATTTTTTTTAGTTGTAGATGGACACAATACATTTATTTATTTTGTGGTGCTAAGAATTGAACCCAGTGCCTCATACGTGTAAAGGCAAGCACTCCACCACTGAGCCACAACCTTAGCCCAATTTTATCTATTTTATATTATCTTAAATGGTTGGGGGAACATAACTTTATATCCATGTTACCTCATTTTTAAGTGAGCTCTATTTTCTCTCATATAGTTTTCTGAAAGTTAACAAACACTAAAGCATACTTTGTATCTTTATATAAAATGCATTAAAAATACTTACATAAAATGTCCATGTTTTAAGACTACACATAAGGAAAAAGGAATATTAGTGACTCCAAAGAAACAGAATGCACAGGATGTACATATACATAGAAAAAGCTTTATTATAGTGTGATTATAGAGACTGATAGATCTCATGATCTTCAGGTAAACTGGAAAGTGATGACCCAGGAGAGGTGATGGTGGAGTTCTAGTCTCAGGACTGACAGGCTAGAGATCCAGGAAGAACTGGTGTTTAGTTTGAGTTCAAAACAGGAAAAAATAATTGTCCAAGCTTGTAGGCAGTCAGGCAGGAGGAATTCTCTCTGGTGGAGGATAACAGCCTGTTTTGGTCTATTCAAGGCCTTCAACTGAATAAGGGCTACCCACATTGGAGAGAGCAATCTACTTTTCTCAGTATATATCAATTTAAATGCTCATTTCACCCAAAATCATCTTCAAAGAAACACCTAATACCTGAAATTATGTTGGACCAAATATCTGGGCAACCTATGTCCCAAACAAGTTTATAAACAAAATTACTCATCACAGAAAGGAAATATATCAAAATGTTATAATACAATTACTAAATAAGTTTCCTTTGGACTTAGCTCTGTATTGTACTTCAAATGGCATATTCTATTTCCTCAGTTTAAATTAATTTTTAATGCTTTTAGTTTTATAGGCTCAATCACTTTTAGTTTTTATCAATTTATAAGACTTAATAATACTGATTTAACACCCAAAAAACCTGATATTTTTCTTGGCAAGAAGGTACTCTACACCCAGATTATATCCTATTCCCTAAAATACTTTTCATAATTGATTTTTCACTAAAATCTTTCTTTCTTTTCCCAAAACTGGGAATTAAACCCAGTGGCACTCTATCACTGAACTACATCTCCAGTCACTTTTATTTTTGAGATGTGGTCTTGCCTTTTTTTAAAATTATTTTTATTTTTTGGCAACAGGGATTTAACTCAGGGGTACTTGCCCACTGAGCCACATTCTCAGTCCTATTTTGTGTTTTATGTAAAGACAGGGTCTCACTAAGTGGCTTAGTAACTTGCTGTTGCTGAGGCTGGCTTTGAGCTCGCGATTCTCCTGTCTGTCTCCTAAAGTGCTGGGATTACAGGCTTGCACCACCGTGCCTGGCTGTGGTCTTGCCTTTTAACTACTTATTAATATACTTTTATGTGTAACAATTGTAGCTTTGATATAAATGACCTAAAATATTTTGTCAAATAGATATGTCTTATAAACAAGACTAAATCTAAGTTGCATTTAATCTGTATTAACAAGTTTTATTAAAAATATTCAATGCTGGGGCTGGGGTGGTGACTCAGTGGTGTAGCACTTGCCTGGCATGTGTGAGGACTGGGTTTGAGTCTCAGCACCACATATAAATAAATAAAATAAAGGTCCATCGACAACTAAAAAGTATTTTATATATTTATATATGCACTTTTTTTTGGTAGATGGACACAATATCTTTGTTTATTTTTATGTGGTGCTGAGGATCGAACCCAGTGCCTCATGCACACGAGCTGAGAATTCTACCACTGAGCTACAATTCCAACCCTGACAACTAAAAAGTATTTAAAAAAAAAAAATTCAATGCCTGAAAAACCCTGGTTGTATTTAACATTAACAATAAAGTAGGTGGTATTAATTATTTGAATGAACCTTTAAAAATATTGTTTGCCCGCCAGGCGCAGTGGTGCATGCCTGTAATCCCAGAGGCTCAGGAGGTTGAGGCGGGAGCATCACAAATTCAAAGCCAGCTATAGCAAAGACAAGGTGCTAAGCAACTCAGTGAGACTCTGTCTCTAAATAAAATACAAAAAGGGTTGGGGATGTAGCTCAGTGGTTGAGAGTGCCCCTGAGTTCAATCCTGGGCACCACCCCCACACCTCGCCAAAAAAAAAAATTGTTCGCTCAACTGAACACAGTTTCAGTGTGGTGGCATATTCCTTTAATCCCAGGGACTAGGAATGCTAAGCAAGGAGGACAAATTTGATGTCAGCCTTGGCAATTCAGCAAGACCCTGTCAGGAAGATAGGAAGAAAGGAAACAGAAAGAACACACTGGGAGTGTGGTTCAGTGGTAGAGGGCCTCTGGATTCAATCCCAGTGCAAACAAAATAAAACCCTCTTAGGTAAAATATTAGAAGTCTCCATTTCAAATTCTTTATTGTTGAAGCTGATAAGATATTTCCTCCTAAGGTTTGCATTGATGATTACAAATCTTTGTTTAAACTTTGAGTTTTAAGTGAACATGTGTGTGAAATATGCATTTAGCACTTTAAAAGCTAAGTTTTTGAAGACTGTTAGCACTCAACATTCACATTACTTGAAATAAGTCGTTTTTCATTCTAGAAAAAATTGTTTTTTAGAAATTTTGCTATTTGTTAATTCTTGCACACCATCAAGACATTTCAGGATTTTTTTTTTTTTTTGGTACTGGATATTGAACTCAGGGGCACTCGACCACCAAGCCACATCCCCAGCCCTTTTTTGTGTTTCATGTAGAGACAGGGTCTCATTGAGTTGCTTAGCACCTCGTCATTGCTGAGGCTGGCTTTGAATTCGCAATTCTCCTGTGTCAGCTTCCCAAAGTGCTGGGATTACAGGCTTGCGCCACTGCGCCCTGCTTCAGGATGTTTTAAGCCATGTTCTAGGCTATAATTTATTGTCATCTTCTTTCAGTTTTAGAATATGAACATTTAGAACATTTAAATGGATGTTAAGTTTATCAATACTTTGCTGACATTTTAGTCTGAATTTTCCAATTTACAACTTTTACTTGAAGCATCCATTTAAAAAGGTGTACATGTTGTAAATGTACAGTTTAACAAATTTTTGCAAAACTAAATGCATCCATTAATTAGCATCCATATTAAGAAACAGAACACACTAACATCCTAGAAGTCCAAATCCTTGTGCTCTCTGTCAGTTACTTCCTTCTCACTCAGGGGTAACTAATATCTTGTTTTGGCCTTCACATAAATAGAAAAATTATAGTATGTATTCTTTCATGTCTGGCTACTTTTGCTAGATCTTATGGTCCTGAGGTAACTGTACCATATTATTATGTAGAGTTATATATTTCAACCTAATGTATTGTGTAAATATGCAATTTTTTCTTTTTTTGGTATTGAGGATTGAACTCAAGGGCAATCACCACTGAGCCACATCCCCAGGCCTACTTTGTAGTTTATTTAGAGACAGGGTCTGACTGAGTTGCTTAGCACTTTTACTGAGGCTGACTTTGAACTCAAGATCCTCCTGCCTCAGTCTCCTGAGCTGCTGAGATTAAAGCTGTGTGCCACCGTGCTTGGGAAATACACAGTTTTTCAATTTGAGTTTCCAATTTTGGTTATGAATGGTAATAATTATGAATTATCTTGATATGAACATTTATTCCTCTAATATGGTAGCAAGTAGCCATATATAGCCCTTCAAACTTAAAATTGGAAATTAGTTCCTCATTTGCAGTACCCTTACTTGAAGTGCTCAACAAATATCTATATATTACTAGCAGCTACTGTCTGAACAGCACAGAACATTGAATATTTCCATTAATGCAGAAAGTTTCACTGTATAACATTGTATACATATCTTGGTAAATATATGAATTTCTGAGGTCATAGAGTATGTATATGTTGAGCATTGACAGATAATAGTGTCAAATAGTTTGGTGGTGTTTTTTATTGTTTAAGTATTTTTTAGTTGTAGATGGACATAATATCTTTATTTTGTTTACTTATTTATTTTTATGTGGTGCTGAGGATCAAACCCAGCACCCTACCCACGTGAGGCAAATGCTCTACCACTGAGCTACAACCCCAGCCCCAATGGTGTTCATTTTTATTTATTTATTTTGGTACCGGAGATTGAACTCAGGGGCACTCAACCACTGAGCTACATCCCCAGCTATATTTTGTGTTTTATGTAGAGACAGGGTCTCACTGAGTTGCTTAATGCCTCACTGTTGCTGAGGCTGGCTTTGAACTCGCGATTCTTCGGTCTCAGTCTCCCTAAGTGCTGGGATTACAGGCTTGCGCCACCACGCCTGGCTCCGGTGGTGGCTATTTTTAAAAATATTTTGTGATACTGGGGATGGAATCCAGGGCCTCGCACATGCTAAGCAAGTACTCTACTACTGAGTTACATTCCCAACCTCATTTTAAAGGCTTTTTTGGTCTGTGTGGTACCCATGATTGAACCAAGGAGAATTTCTACTTCTGAGTTACATCATAGCCCCTTCAATTTTTTTTTTTTTTTTGCAGGGTGTGGTGGCACATGCCTATAATCCCAGAGACTTGAGGCTGAGGCAGGATTGCAAATTTGAAACAACTTTTTTTTTTTAATTTTTTTTTTTTTTTAGTTGTAGATGGACACACAATATCTTTATTTATTTCTATGTGGTGCGGAGGATCGAACCCAGTGCCTCACGCATGTGAGGCAAGTGCTCTACCACTGAGCCACAATCCCAGCCCAAGGATTGCAAATTTGAAGACAACCTGGGCAACTTAGTGAGACCCTGTGTCAAAATAAAAATAAAAATGACTACACAGGTAGCTCAGTGGTAAAGCACTCCTGGGTTCAATTCCCAATACCCCCAAAACAAACAAAAAATCCTGAAAAACAATTTAAAAAAAATTTTTGAGACTAGGTCTTGATAAATTGCCAACGTTCACCTTGAACCTGAAATCTTCCTACCTCAGTCTCTGAATTATTGGAATTATAGGTGTGCACCACCATACCCAGCTTCAATTTAAATAATTAAAATACTAACTTTTTACTGAGAATTGCAATGTGCTAACAGTAAAACCAATTAAAAAAAAAACCAAAAAACTATTCAGAAGCAGTAGGAACGGTTAGAGTGAGGAGTGCTTCACGGTGGGCACAATGCAGCTACATAGTAACGCAAGCCTAGCTAGTAGAGTTGCAGATGTTTTCAGATGCCATTATAATAGGAGGTACATTATAAATGGTTGTGACAATAGAAGTAATGGATCTACATTAGAGTTCACGTAATTTATTACCCCTAACCACATAAACTGTTTAAAGTTTTGGCAATCTGGATCAGTACTGCTGATTTGTATTTAATCAGAAATGAATTTGTGCATTTTTACATATGTTGTTTTTTTCACCATTCTTCCATGTGAATTGCTCCTTTATACCCCTTGCCCATTTAAAAGTATTGATTTTTATCTCTTAATATTATTATACATTATATGATTGTCCACTTATATCCTTTGATATAAATGTTTAAATGATTAAATGTTTAAATGTTTTCTGTAAATTCTGTGGTATCAGGGATTGAATCCAGGGGTGCTTAACCACTGGCCACTTCCCCAGTCCTTTTTATTTTTTTTATTTATATGTGGTGCTGAGAATCAAACCCAGTGCCTCACACATGGTAGGCAAATGCTCTACCACGGAGCTACAACCCCAGCACCCCAGTCCTATTTATTTTGAGACAGGTTCTCACTGAATTGTTTAGGTCCTTGCCAAATTGTTGAGGCTGGCCTCAAACTTGCAATCCTCCTGCCTCAGCCTCCCAAATTGCCGGGATTACAGGCATGCACCACTGTGTCTGCTATATGTTTAGTTTTTAAACTAAGAAAATTAGTCTTTGTCTACTGTCTTATACTTTCTCCCAGCTGGGCATGGTGGCATATGCCTGTAATCCAAGCAACTGGGTGGCTGACAGGAGGATTACAAGTTAAAGGCTAGTCTTAGCAAATTAGCAAGACCCTTGGTAATTTAGCAAGATCCTTTCTCAAAATAAAAAATAAGAAGGTCTGGGGACATGGCTCAGTGGTGAACATCTTTTTTTTTTTTTTTAATATTTTTTTAGTTGTAGATGGACACAATGTCTTTATTTTATTGCTTTGTATGTGGTGCTGAGGATCGAACCCAGGGCCTTATGCATGCAAGGCAAGCGCTCTACCGCTGAGCCACAATCCCAGCCCAGTGGTGAACACCTTTGAGTTCAATCCCTAGTACCAAAGAAACAAAACAAACATACAAAACCAAACAAACATTTCTCCCCAATCTATAGTTTATCATTCCCCACAGAATTGATTTATTTTTTTGGTACTGAGGATTGAACTCAGGGGTACATGACCACTGAGCCACATCCCCAGCCCTATTTTGTTTTATGTAGAGACAAGGTCTCACTGAGTTGCTTAGCACCTCAGGCTGGCTTTGAACTTGCAAGAATTATTTTATATATACATAGTCAAGTGTCTTGATTGCTTCTTATGGCTTTTGTTGTTTTGAAAGCCCTATCTTCTCAAAGGTTATATGTAAAACTTATTCCATGTGGGGTTTTTTTGTTTTTCTTGTTTTTAGTATTGGGGCTTGAACTCAGGGGTACTTGACCACTGAGCCATATCCCCAGCCCTATTTTGTGTTTTATGTAGAGACAGGGTCTTACTGAGTTGCTCAGTGCCTTGCCCTTGCTGAGGCTGACTTTGAACTCGTGATTCTCCTGTCTCAGCCTCCCTAAGTGCTGGGATTACAGGCTTGCACCACCGTGCCTGGCTTACTATGCATATTCTTGTATGTGTCTCTCAGGACATTTTGTTGGATGTATACCAGAGTAGAACTACATGTTTTGTCCTTTAATATTAAAAACAGAGGGTTCTGGTCCCATTGTACTAATTAAAAGCTTTGAAAAGCAAGCATATCCTACAACGTCAGATGTGAAGCTGAAATATCTGTTCAATTTTTTTTTTTTTGGTACTGGGGAATGAACTCAGGGGTACTCAACCACTGAGCCACATACCCAGCCCTACTGTGTGTTTTATTTAGAGACAGAGTCTCACTGAGTTGCTTAGCACCTTGTTGTTGAGGCTGGCTTTGAACTTGTGATTCTCCTGTCTCAGCCTCCCAAAGTGCAGGGATTTTTTTTTTTTTTTGGTACTAGGGATTGAACTCAGGGGTACTCGACCATTGAGTCACATCCCAGCCCTATTTTGTGTTTTATGTAGAGACAGGATCTCACTGAGTTGCTTAGCACCTCGCTGTTACTGAGGCTGGCCTTGAACTCGCGAGTCTCCTGTCTCAGCCTCCCAAAGTGCTGGGATTACAGGCGTGCACCACCACACCTGACTTTCAATTTCATTAATTATGAAACTTTAGCCAAAGTGGCTTTCATTTTCTTTCATTTGCCTGCTAATCCTTTTATCTGGAATAGTCCTCTCTACCTTCTTTGTCCAGGCAACTTTTATTTATTCCCAAGATTTGAGATTAAGCATCACTGTCTCCGAAAAAGGTTTCTTTTAAATTCCTCCATCATATACTCTCTTATCACTACAGATCTTTTTTATTTGTTGCAATTGTTTTACAATTTGTTTGTGAAATTAATTGGTTGTCTTCCTCAGTAATATAAGCTCATTAAAGTGTTCTCTTCTTTATTATTGTATCCCTGCACCTAGTACACTGCCTGACATATGTAAGGAGTCAATAAATACTTGACTACATATTGTCCCTTTACACTCAGGGAGATCCTGTCTCTACCAACTTCAATATTTCATTGTTCAGGTCCTCATCAGTACTAGCCTTCGAAAATAAATTTGTATTAGGTAAATATTTTGCTAAGTCCCATTTGGAAGATCAAATATGAGGGATTTACCACCTAGGACCATCATCATAAACAAGAGTACTTCTACTGTTTCCTCGGAGACACTAATTATCATGGCAGGTAATTTGTACATAAGGATTATAAAATATATGGTTGTCTCATCAAATGATGTTTATAATTTAAGATACTTTACCTGGACAACTAATTCCATAAAAGCTCTATTATACAACAGAACAAAAATGCAGAATGTCGGTTCATTTACTATTCAACATGCTTTCATATAATAATGTTTATTATATGGAAAGCAGTAATTGTATTTTATTTTTCCTTTATCATCAGAGGAAAAATTTCTACCAAAAATGTCTCTTTGTATAATTTTACTTCATTCACATAAACGCTTCAGTGAGTTTTCTTTTTTCTTTGGTTTTTAATAAAAATTGCTCAATAACATCTAATATAGGAAAATAAAAAGGTTTTATTTTTATTTTTTTGGTACCAGGGATTGAACTCAGGGGTACTCAACCACTGAGCCACATCCCCAGCCCTATTTTGTGTTTTATGTAGAGACAGGGTCTCACTGAGTTGCTTAGGGCCTCGCCGTTGCTGAGGCTGGCTTTGAACTCCCGATTCTCCTGTCTCAATCTCCCAAAGTGCTGGGATTACAAGCGTGAGCCACCGCACCTGGCTTATTTTTATTTTTTAATAGTACTGAGGATTGAACCCAGTGGCATTCTAATCTGAGGTACATCACTAGCCCTTTAAAAATTTTTAGACAGAGTCTCACTAAGTTGCCTAGGCTAGCCTTGAATTTGTAATCTTCCTACCTCATGCTCCTGAATAGCTTGGATTACAGGCATGCACCACCACACCCAGCTTAGAGTAAGGTATTATTTTAAAAACAAAAGTGTCACAAGGTTCTGAAGACAAAATAGCTAAAATGTGCACTAATAATGTAAAAACCAACTAACTATCATTTAAAAATACTCAACTAGTTTTGTGGATTATGAAAAATAATTCTGTTTTTATTTTATTCAAAAATTTCCCCCAGTGCTAGGGATTGAACCCAGAACCTCAGGCATTCTAGGGAAGGGCTGTATTACTGAGGTACGCCCCAGCCCTTAATTCTTTTTTTTTTATATCAGGATTTGAAGCCAGTGGTATTTAAATTTTTGTTTAAAATTTTTTTTTAGTTATAGATGGACACAAATATCTTTATTTATTTTTTACGTGGTGCTGAGGATCGAACCCAGGACCTCACACATGCGAGGCAAGTGCTCTACCACTGAGCTATAACCCCAGCCCCAAATCCTTATATTTGAACCACTAAGCTACACCCCCAACCCTTTTTATTTTTTATTTTTTATTTTGAGACAGGGTCTCACTAAGTTGCTTAGTGTCTTGCTAAATTGCTGAGGCTAGCCTTGGAATTGTGATCCGATTGTCTTAGCCTTTTCGAGCCACTGGGATTACAACCGTGCACCACAACGCCTAGATCAATGTTTTATTACATCAAAAATTTTAAGCCAAGAATAGCGATGCATGCCTGTTATCCCAGCAACTAGGTGGGCTGAGACAGAAGAATAGCAAGCTCAAGGCCAGCTTGCTTAGGGAGACCCTGGCTCAAAATAAGAAAAGAAAAAGGGGGGCTGGGGTTATGGCGCAGCGGCAGCGTGCTCGCCTAGCACGCGTGAGGCACTGGGTTCGATCCTCAGCACCACGTAAAAATAAAATAAAGATATTCTGTCAACCTACAACTAAAAAAATAAATATTTAAAAAAAAAAAAAAAGAAAAGAAAAAGGGTAGGGAGTGGCTGGGGATATAACCCAATGGTAGAGTAACCCTGGGTTCAATTCCCAGAACTGTCAAAAAATAAAAAG
Organism: Geosciurus inauris; assembly: GCA_004024805.1. Lineage (NCBI taxonomy): Eukaryota > Metazoa > Chordata > Mammalia > Rodentia > Sciuridae > Geosciurus > Geosciurus inauris. Next base: position 11,926 of record PVHX01024261.1, read on the forward strand.
TAAAAAATGATTACATTTTCAACAATACTTAAAAATCTATTTTGTATTTTAAGTTAATACAAACTGTTACTAATTTAGAACTACATATTAAGATATTAATTTGGGGGAATTTTTTTTAGAAATGGACATACAATTATATATAAAACATTCTTGTAAGCCTTTAGATATAAATGATTTATAAAATTTTAAGATCTTCCTAAACTTTTTTGGGGGAGGCGAGGTACTGAGAATTGAACTCAGGGGCACTTGACCACTGAGCCATAGACCCAGCTCTATTTTGTATTTTATTTAGAGACAGGGTCAGGGCTGGGGACATAGCTCAGTTGGCAGAGTACTTGCCTCACATGCACAGGCCCTGGGTTCAATCTCCAGTACCACAAAAAATAAATAGAAATAGGGTCTCACTGAGTGCTTGGCACCTCGCTATTGCTGAGGCTGGCTTTGAACTCACGATCCTCCTGCCTCAGCCTTCTGAGCCGTTGAGATTACAGGTTTGCACCACTGTGCCCGGCTAAACTACTTTTTAGTAAAATGTTAAGTAATATACACTTGATTTTTTATCAAAATTTCAATTATTATTATTTCTTTTTAAATATTTTTTTAGTTGTTGATGGATCTTTATTTTTTCATTTATTATTTATATGTGGTGCTGATAGAACCCAGTACCTCACACATGCTAGGCAAGCCCTCTACCACTGAGCTACAGCCCCAGCCCCTCAATTATTATTTTACAATAAATTTGAAACAGAAGTAAACATGTCTTATCATTATTCTTTGGAGGATTATTATTCATCATGAGTATTATAACTGACAACACTTTTTAGAGCACACATGTAAACACACAAACACGCAAACACACACACACACACACACCTATAAGAGACAAAGGATATAAAGATATGTGGCTAATTTTGAGTAAAAAAATACAAATGACCTAATGAGTTTGGAGGTATCATTAGTGAAGCAGTACTATATCTTGAACACATCTTCAAGTCATGTCTTTAAACTGACAATCTGTTTTAGCTAATTTTCTGATTAGCACACGAAGACAATATTGGTTGAGATTGAAACAGTATAAATCATATTATACATACCCTAAACAAAGAAAGTCCCAGGATTAAATGCTATTATTTTAAAATACCCTTTTTAGAACATGGCTACTTAATTTTATCCTATATCATTAGGTATAAACATGATCCATAAGTGATGTTTTTATGCAAATCTGTTTTTGGGCGGATAGAGGGTTTTTAGGGATTGAACCCAGGGCCTCATGCATGTGAGGCAAGTATTTTACCACTGGGCTATACCACAATTCTATGCACATCTTAAAGCAATGATAATTTTTAAAATTTAAACTATTTTTTTTTTTTTTTTGGTACTGGGGATTGAACTCAGGGCCACTCGACCCCTGAGCCACATCCCCAGCCCCATTTTGTGTTTTATGTAGAAACAGGGTCTCACTGAGTTGCTTAGCACCTCACCGTTGCTGAGGCTGGCTTTGAACTTGCGATCCTCCTGTCTCAGCCTCCCTAAGTGCTGGGATTACAAGCGTGAGCCACCGCGCCCGGCTAAACTATTTTTTGATAGAGGTAGTCTGAAAATTCTATGACCTGGTCCTGACCTCTAGGCTTTTGGGGGAAAATTCCAAGGGTCAATACTGTGAACACCAAATAACCCACTGTAACAAAGGATTGACCTCAGGAATTTCTAAGCATGACAAATGCTTATCTTACAATTGCTGCTTCTGTAGTCCTACATCTTTCCTTCCTACTTATTATTTTAAATTCTAAAAGTTTTGTATTTCTGGTGTTTCTAATCTGTTTTCCTAAACAGTTTTTAAAAAGTAGTATATGTGCTTTTATGTGTTCTAGCTCAAAAGTGCTTCACATTTTTCCTGTAGTTTAAAATAAACTTTTTGAGGGCTGAGGGTATAGCACAGTGGTAGACTGCTTGCCTAGCAAGCACAGGGCCTGGGTTCAGTCCCCAGTACACACACAAAATAAATAAATAAGCTTTCTTTCTTTTTTGGAGGAATGGGGAAAAGGGCTTGATACCTTGCTAACTTGCAGGCTTGCTTCCGAAGTGCTGGATATTTCCTGATGAATAAGTTTGCTAAAAGAACACATACCAAGAGATGACCATGTTACCATATTGAAGACAGCAGTTAACTCTTCCAGGTTAACTGCAGAAAGGAAAATACAATAATTTGCTGATAGGCAGTAGGTATTTGCTATTTTATGGACATAAATTGGGTGTGTGTATGTGTGTGTGTGTGGTGCTGGGGATCAAATCCAACACTTTGAATACATGCTAAACAAGTGCTTTACCAACTGAGCTACATTCCCAGCCCAAAATATTTTATCTGCTATACAAATATTAAAGGCATATGTAGAACTTATGAATTATTTACAACAAAAATTTCACTAATAAAAATTACTTAATATTTCCCTTAGCAAAAAATTGAACACTTGTTAGAGAGTGCCTGATACTTGTTAAAATATCAAGTAATACAGGACAAGGTGTTATAAAACAAAACACACAGCTGGGAAACATTTTATTTTTTTCTACTTCATATAACATTGCTCAGGACCACAAGAATATGTCTTTTTCCCGCACTTTTCTGATTTAGGAGTATCACTTAAAAATATTTACTGATGCTATAAATATCATTGTTTTTCTATGTATTAATAATTTTAATGAATGCCATATGCTCTTGCTCCTTTGGTCAGAAAGATAAACAGAAACTTTAAATCAGATGTTTAAGACATTCAAAATGGTTTTTAAAAGCATACCTACACAAGCCAAGTCTACACCAGCAGCTATTATTTTAAAAATTACATACAATTTAAAAAACAAATTTTAAATTTTAAATAAAAAAGATTAATGGCCAATTGAAGAAAGTTTAAGCATCATATTTTAATTTTTAGGCTATTCAGAAATATATTTTGTGAATAATAAGAATTATTTCATAAATATATATGTATAAATATAAATATATATCTACAGGATCTGTGATGCAGGAGAAAACTCTTTAAAAAGAAACATTGCACTTTTAGATTATCAGGATGCTGTCCAATTTATCCTTCAAGTGAAATATAATTACCAAGTCAGGTGCTTTTGGCACAAGTTGTTAGGTGAATATTAACACAATCTTAAAAACACAATGCTTTTATATTTTATTCACTGGAATATGAAGAATCAAACAGTTTAGAATTCTGACCAAAAAAATCCCAGATAATTGTAATTTCTTAATTAAATACAAAAAATATTGTTGTAAAAAGACTTTAAACCTGCCTTTTTATCTGAAATGTGAAATTTTACCAGCAACGTTTTCTCCAATCCCTTCAGCAAGAATTCCCAGCCTACGTACAAATGTAACATTGTCTTTTTCTCCTCATGAATGATTTGGATCACACCCCAGTATATAAAGACAAAAAATAAATGTATAATAAAAAGATTGGATAAATCAGGAGAGGCTTTTTGGTCTTGAATTCTTCACCCACTAACAATGAAGCAGCACTGTAGGCAGCCCAAAACACACCAAACAGCTTAAAAAAAGAAAAAGAAAAAGAAAGAAAAGAAAGACAAAAGGCAGCATATTAGCAAATCAATTACCTTTTTGGTTATCATAGAATAAAAGTAATATTCACAATATTTTTTAAAGTCAACCACTAACTGTGGTAGACAATAAAACTTAGAAAAATGTTAAAAATATTAAGAATGTTCATCCTTGCTGTTTTTTTTTTTTTTAATATTTTTTCCAAACCTTTATTTTATTTATTTATGTATTTTGTATGTGGTGCTGAGGATCAAACCCAGTGCCTCACATGTTCAAGGCAGGCGCTCTACCACTGAGCCACACCCCCAGCCCCATCCTTGCTGTTTTTTAACTATACATATGGTCATTTTTAAAAATGAGACCTGTCTATCATAGTAATCACTTGGGGTGCCTATTGCAAATGTCCTACTGAGCCAGTCCCCAACCCTAATAAAACAACTTTTGGAAAAATTATTATTAGAACAAATTCTTAAAACAAAATTAACCGCTAAGAGGTAGAAAATTGTTTTGTTTTTTTCTAAAACGTACAACGGATTAAGTAAAATATATCTCCAAGCCCTTATTGTTTTAAGAAAGGCCCAGGCTGGCCTCAACCTTGTGACCCTGCTGCCTCAGCTTTTCAAGTAGCTGGGATTACAGGCACTAAATAAAATTAGTGCTTCTAGATTAAACTGTCTACTTTGCCTGGCTTAGTTACTTCAGACATTTTATAACATAAAATGAGGGGAAAAAATCGAGGATACTATAATAGAAACAGGGAGCATTGAGCAGAGTGTCTCAACCTTACAATATTAACATTAGGACAAATAATTCTTTGTTGTGGGGAGCTATCCTGCCCTCTGCCTACCACATGCCCTCTACACACCATGCTAGTAACCTCCTCCTATGAATGATACTCAAAAATGCCTCCAGATATTTCCAAATGTCCCTGGGGAGCAAAATTGACTTCAGTTGAGAACTAGAACAATTTTTCTTAGAAGAAAGAAGAAAGAAGGGGGCGGGGAGAGAAGCAAGAAGAGGAGGAGGAGGAGGAGGAGGAACTACAACAACAAGAACTAGAAGACTGACTAAAACATACTTGGGATGGTCCAAGTTCCTACCATGCTTTTTAAATGTAAAAAAAAAAAAACAAAGACCCGTGAAATAACTGAAAACACACAGAAAGATATAAAGAAATACATGAAGTAAAATTACGATCAAATTGCATTTATATATCATGATTTTTTGTTATAAATGGTTAGATTAGTATTATAGTAATTAAATGTTAAATAAAATTAGTGCTTGTAGATTAAACTGTATTGTAATACTAGAATTAACTGTACTGAATTTAGAAACATGTATAATAGCCCACTATACCCAGAAGATTAAATGTTTAGGAAAAAAGATTAGCAAAGAAATCTAAAGTTTAAAAACAATTTCAAAAGCCAGGTGCGGTGGTACACACCTGTAATTCCAGCAACTCTAGAGTATGAGGCAGGAGGATTGCTAAGTTCAAAGCCAGCCTCAGCAACTTAGCCAGGCCCTGAGCAATTTAGTGAGACTTTGTCTCAAAATAAAAAATAAAAAAGGTTGGGGATCAATCCCCAATACCAACAAAAATTTTTTTGTTTTAATGAACCTGATTTTATTCTAAATTTTAAATGATATTTTCAAAAGATATTTCTATTTTATGATATATTCTAAAAATATTAAGGACCAATTTTCATTTGAGCTACATGACTAAAAGTGACAACACTTAGCAATTTTAAGTAATTTCAGAAATATTCAAACCAAGTAAAAGAAAACAACATAAAGTGACCCTAAATGACTCAGTAAAGTGGTTTGTTCATAAAACTAGATTAAATGCCAGTATGAGGCTTGCTGCTGCATCCTAAGACTTTTAAACTAAGTTCTAATAATGCCAATTTAAAAAGATTTCAGGGTTAGAAGGTAAAGGAAAAGCAGCTTTTCTTGGTTTGAAGTAATCAGTTTAAACATACAAAGATGATCTCAAAATAATCTTATATATATTTGTAATAATAGTTATCCTTTGAGTGCCTGTGTGCCAACCACTATATAATCAATACCAAATATATATATATACACATATATATATACACACACACACATATATATAAATATATATATGCTTTAAAATCTTCCTAACAAATCCTAAAAAACTAGTTGTTAAGAATTCCAGTGTTGGGCTGGGGTTATGGTGCAGTGGTAGCGTGCTCGCCTAGCACGCGTGAGGCACTGGGTTCGATCCTCAGCACCACGTAAAAATAAAATAAAGCTATTGTGTCCACCTACAACTAAGAAATAAATATTAAAAAAAAAAAAAAAAAAAAAAAAAAAATTCCAGTGTTAGCTGGGTGTGGTGGCTCACACTTGTAATCCCAGCACTTAGGGAGGCTGAGACAGGAGAATAGCGAGTTCAAAGCCAGCCTCAGCAAGGGCGAGGCACTAAGCAACTCAGTGACACCCTGTCTCTACATAAAACGCAAAACAGGGCTGGGGATGTGGCTCAGTGTTCGAGTGCCCCTGAGTTCAATCTCCAGTACCAAAAAAGAAAAAAAGAAGAATTCCAGTGTTGCCAGGTGCAGTGACATAGGCCAATAATCCCAGTGACACAGGAGGCTGAGGCATGAAGATTGCAAAGCCAGCCTTACTCAGCAACTGACTGAGACCCTGCCTCAAAATAAAAAGAGTTGGGGATGTAGTGCAGTGGTAGAGTGCCCCTGGGCCCAACCCCTAGTACTACCAAAAAAACCCAAAGCAAAACAAAAAAAAGAGATTCCCATTGTTATGAACAAATTGAGGATAAGAAGTTAAGATACCTTCAGAAAACTAGAACATAAAAAGCGTGTAGAAACAGGATTTGAATTCAGAACTGATCAGTTGCAAAATCCACATTCTTTTTAAAACCCAACAATTATTAAAGGAAGCTCTCTTTTCCAAAATACTGTTTTGTTTTTATAATTTTTAAAAATCTGTTCTTTTTAGAGCCAGGCACGGTAGCACACACCTGTAATCCCAGACTTTGGGAGGCTGAGATAGGAGAATCATGAGTTCAAAGCCAGCCTCAGCAACGGCAAGGCACTAAGCAACTCAGTAAGACCCTGTCTTTACATAAAACACAAAATAGGGCTGGGGATGCGGCTCAGTGGTCTAGTACACCTCAGTTCAATCCCCAGCAGCCATTTGTTCTTTTTAGTTAGACATAACAATAGAGTCTATTTTGACATATTTATATAAACTAATAAACAGTTTTAGATTATAATAGTCTTAGAGGACTAGGAAACTTTTGCTTTATTGGAAAACAGTAAACTACTTTATGTAATTCATTACCACATAACTTACTTTTATAAGTGTAGATACCACTTCAAATGATCCAACCACCAAAAGTACTGGAGCTATTACAATGAGAGGAAGTAATGAATATCCTATAACTCCAAGAACTTGGCCATATGCAACCTGTGAATTTTCAAAATTTTAAATAAATATCACAGAAATCAAGATACTCATTTTAATCACAATTAATCATCAAAATATACATTGCTGTATTTACATAAGTGTGAGAATTAAGAAGAAATCAGTGTATCATACCTATTATTTCAAATTATCATATACTCTGCAACGTTCCTAGGCCCTATCACCAACCATCTTGGTTTCAATTAACATTAATTTTGCTGATGATACCAAAATTTACATTTATAGCCCTTATTTCTCTCTTGAGTTTCAGGATTATAAATCTAATCACCTTCCTAATATCTCTACATTTTACTTTGCTCTACTTCCCCTAAATTGTGGTGGATAAAGGGACCACAAACAACCTGGTTAGATGAAAGCCTACAGGAGCTAGATGTGACAAATGCAGATCAGAAGAAAGGGAGGGCAGACAGGAGAAACTGAAGAGAGAAATATATTTTTTTTAGTGAATTCTATATACCAAGTTCTGACAAAGGCCTTCAAGGCTGTAAAGATCAAATGAAGAGCCAGGCATGATGGTGTGTGCCTGTAATCCCAGCACGTTGGGAAGCTGAGACAGGAGAATCGCAAGTTCAAAGCCAGTGTCAGCAATGGTAAGATGCTAAGCAACTCAGTGAGACCCTGTCTCTAAATAAAATACAGAATAGGGCTGAGGATGTGGCTCAGTTGTCAAGTATCCCTGAATTCAATCCCTGAATTCAAAAAAAGATCAAATGAAGAGCCGGGCACGGTGGCGCAAGCCTGTAATCCCAGCACTTAGGGAGGCTGAGACAGGAGAATTGCGAGTTCAAAGCCAGCCTCAGCAATGGTGAGGCACTAAGCAACTCAGTGAGACCCTGTCTCTACATAAAACACAAAATAGGGCAGGGGATGTGGCTCAGTGGTCGAGTGCCCCTGAGTTCAATCCCCGGTACAAAAAAAAAAAAAAAAATCGAATGAAGAAACAACTCTAGGACATATGCATTACTATTCCATTATAAAGGAACTGAGCAACATCCCCAGCCCTTTTTATATTTTATAGAAACAGAGTCTCACTAAGTTGCTGAGGCTGGCTTTGAATTCCCAATCCTCCTGCATCAGTCTCCCCAGCTGCAAAGATTAGAGGCATGCACCATCATGCCCAGCTAAGAAACTGAACTGATTCTTTTTTTCTTAATATTTATTTTTTAGTTGTAGGCGGACAGAATATCTTTATTTTATTTTTATGTTGTGCTGAGGATTGAACCCAATGCCTCACATGTGCTAGGCGAGCACGCTACCACTGAGCCATAACTCCAGCCCCTGAACTGATTTTTATTAAAAATTTTATTTATTTTTTTTAGTTGTAGGTGGACAGAATATCTTTATTTTATTTTTATGTGGTGCTGAGGATCGAACCCAGTGCTTCACGCGTGCTAGGTGAGCACGCTACCACTGCACCACAATCCCAGCCCCGCTGAACTGATTCTTTTTTTTTTTTTTTAAATATTTATTTTTAGTTGTAGGTGGACACAATATCTTTATTTTATTTTTATGTGGTGCTGAGGATCGAACCCAGTGCCTCCCGCATGCTAGGCGAGCACGCTATCACTGCGCCATAACCCCAGCCCCTGAACTGATTCTTTTTTTTTTAAATATTTATTTTTTAGTTGTAGGTGGACAGAATATCTTTATTTTTATTTGTATGTGGTTCTGAGGATCGAACCCAGTGCCTCCCGCATGCTAGACGAGCACGCTACCACTGTGCCATAACCCCAGCCCCCCTGAACTGATTCTTAATAAGACCAAATGCTTTGCTCAGGAAAGCAAAGCTGGTAGGTGACAGAATTCAAATTAAGATCAAGGTTTCTTAATTCTTAAATCACACAAACAATTTTAGTGATATCTATTTTCATAGACATAGACTAAGTTTGTCCAGGTTATAAGAAAAAATATATATTAAAATATAATTTTAGGGGCTAGGGTTGTGGCTCAGAGGTAGAGTGCTTGCCTGGCACATGTGAGGCACTGGGTTTGATCCTCCACACCACATAAAAATAAATAAGATAAAGGTATTGTGTTCATCTACAACTAAAAAAAAATTTTTAAATAATAATTTTAAGTGTTATTAGAATTAGGATTTCCATATGTAAAGTGAAAAAGTTGCATACATGTTGCTGTAAGTTTATTATACATCTAATATTATTCCCTCCTGAAACTTCATTAAGTGGGAAGGGAAAAAAAGAGGCTTCTTTTTTTGGAGGTGCTAGGGATCAAACCCTGGGCCTCATGCATGCAAGGCTGGCACTCTACCACTTAGCTATATCTCAGTCTGAGGCTTCTTTTTATAAGAGAAATAAACAAGAGAAGAGGATACAAGATGATAGCAACATTATTTTGGAAGTTGGAAAGCAAATCAACTAGAGCTAAGTAACAAACTTCTTATATTCCCACCAAATATAAGAAGAGGGCTTAAGGTTTCTGCATTTAACATTTGATATTCAGAGTCGGCTTGATGAGACATATTATAATTCTGGCATCTCTTGTTTTACTCTCTACACAGAATAAACTGCTAAATGTTCTCAAAATAGCCTCTGGAACCTTGGGGATCTCAGAGACTCTTTTAGAAGATTTTAAGATCAAAATTCTTGAAAGTAATAGTAATAAAACATTATTTGCCTTTTTCACTGGGATGATATTGGTACAGGACACAATAATAGTGGATAAACCAGCTGTTGCCTTGGCATAAATCAAGATGGTACAAACTGTTATTAGTAGTTATGATGGTCTTTACTACCATGTACTTGCGGAAGAAAAAAAAAGTTTCACTTATGAATGTAGTAAAAATGAGACAGGAATAGTGGTGCATGTCTGTAATCCCAGACAATCTGGAGGCTGAAGCAGGAGGATCAAGTTCAGGGCCAGTCTTAGCAACTTAATGAGAGCCTGTCTCAAAATAAAAAATAAAAAGGAGCCGGGCGCAGTGGCGCAAGCCTGTAATCGCAGCACTTAGGGATGGGGGATGTAGCCCAGTGGTAGAGCAACCCTGGGTTTTATCCCTAGTACCAAGGGGTGGGGGAAAATATAGTAAAAATGATTAATTTTATTAAATATCAACCTGTATCTTTTAAATATTTTTCTGTATACTGACTAACTCAATGGTTAACCCAAGAAAGAACACTTGTGCTATTTAAACGAAGAGTTGAATTAAATGCTTTTCTGGCCAGGTGCAGTGGCACACGCCTGAAATCCCAGCGGCTTGAGGCTGAGACAGGAGGATCTTGAGTTCAAAACCAGCCTCAGCAACAGTGAGGTGCTAAGCAAGTCAGTGAGAATTCATCTCTAAATAAAATACAAAATAGGGCTTGTGATGTGGCTCAGTGGTGGAGTGCCCTGAGTTCAATCCCTCATACTCCTACCCCACCAAAAAAAATAATTAAAAAAAAAAGCTTTTTCCATGGAACATCATTCTGACTTGAAAGAACAATTGATAGAGTTGATATGGTTATTCAGACTGGGGTACAGCAAGAATACTCTTGAAAATTAATAAAGTATATCTGCTGCATTAATAAAAACAATTAACAGTAAAGTGTTACAAATGATAAGATTCTAGCTTTCCAGCAAAAATATGAATTTTAAGAACTTTGGCTGGGCATAGTGGTACACACCTACAAACCCACGTACTTGAGAAGCAGAGGCAGAAGGAGAGCAAAGTCAAAATTAGCCTGAGTAATTTAGCAAGACCTTGTCTCAAAATAAAAAATAAAAAGAACTGGGAATGTAGCTCAGTTGCAAAGTACAGTTGGATTCAATTCTCAGTTTAAAAATGAAAAAAAAGTCAATATTTAAAATTATCTGTAAAACTCAGTGAACTAATGATGTTTTTTCTATGTCCAGAATCATACATAAGGAATAGATTCATTCAAAGTAAATTTCAATGAAACAGTATGAAAAGTTCAGAGATAACATTTGAGACTCCTTACTGCAACTTTAAAGAAACTAAGTCGTTAAGTTTTGGTGCAGTATTAGAGAAGAATACCCACCATTCGCTGAAAAAGCTATTAAAATACTCTTTTTTACAATTTTTTATTTAATCATTTTGTAGTTGCAGATGGACAGGATGCCTTTATTTTGTTTTATTTTATTATTATTTTTTGGTACTGGGGATTGAACTCAGATGTACTTGACCACTGAGCCACATCCCCAGACCTATTTTGTGTTTTATTTAGAGACAGGGTCTCACTGAGTTGCTTAGTGTCTTACTATTGCTGAGGCTGGCTTTGAACTTGTGATTGATTCTCCTGTCTAAGCCTCCCAAAGTGCTGGGATTATAGGCGTGTGCCACTGAGCCTGGCTCATGCCTTTGTTTTATTTGTTTATTTTTATGTGGTGCTAATAATCAAACCTAGTGCCTCACAAGTGCTAGGCAAGCACTCTGCCGCTACAGCCCCAGCTCCCTTTTCCAATTATTTATCTGTATGAATCCTTATTTTTTCTACATACTTTTATCAAACAATGTAACTTGGGGCCGAGGCTATAGCTTAGTTGGTAGAGTGCCTGCCTCGTATGCACAAGGCCCTGGGTTCGATCCCAAACACCACAAAAAAACAAAACAAAACAAAACAAAACAACAACAACAAAAGAAAAATGTAACCTTACAGATTGAATGTAGAAAGCAGATCTTAAAATTCAGCTTCCATTAAGTCAAACATTGAAGCTACTTGCTACTTACAAAAATCTAAAGCAATGCTAGTCTTCTCACTTTTTTGTTTAGGAAAAAGATAATTTGGAGCTGGAATTGTAGCTAAGTGGTAGAATGCTTGCCTTACATGCGTGAAGCACTGGGTTCAATCCTCAGCACCACATAAAAATAAAGATATTGTGTCCATCTACAACTAAAAAAAGGTTGTGTACTGGGGATTGAACTCAGGGGTACTCAACCACTAAGCCACATCCCCAGCCCTATTTTGTATTTTATTTAGAGACAGGGTCTCTCTGAGTTGCTCAGCACCTCACTGTTGCTGAGGCTGGCTTTGAATTCACTATTCTCCTGTCTCAGCCTCCAAAGCCGCTGGGATTACAGGTATGCACCATTGTGCCCGGCTGTTAATTTTCTTTAAAATGCATTGTTTAAGCTGGGCATGGTGGTGTAAACCTGTAATCCCAGAACTGAGTTGCTTAGCGCCTCGCCCTTGCTGAGGTTGGCTCTGAACTGGCGATTCTCCTGTCTCAGCCTCCCTAAGTGCTGGGATTACAGGCTTGCGTCACCGCACCCAGCTTATTGTTAGCTTTAAATATTAATTTCTAAAAAAAATAATTTCTAACATGGAAAATATTGATAAATATAACCTATACAAAGAAATCCCTGTGGCAACCTGAGAACTACCTTAAGAACAAATTTGAGGG
>PVHX01024262.1:0-24342 GCA_004024805.1 Geosciurus inauris
ACACATACACACTCACACATATGTATGCATACATATCACATACACAATGTATAAAAATAATAACCTTTGGATATTTATCCAGGAATAGAATTTTTGGATCATATGTTAGTCATACTTTTAAAACTTTTGAGGACTCTGTATACTGTTTTCCATAAAGGCAATGCTGATTTACATCCCAGCAATGTGCTATGGTTCTCTTTTCTTCACATTCTCTCCTGCACTTCTTCTCTTTTCTGCTTTTGATAACAGTTGATTTTTCTTGGATGAGCTAATATTTTCTTTGTGGTTTTGATTTGCATTTCCCTGGTGATAAGTGATGGTAAACAGATTTTTCATGTAACTATTGGGCATTTGGAAGTCTTCTTTTGAGAACTGTCTACTGAAGTGTATTGTCCACTTTAAATTGAGTTTCTTAATTTTTTTCTATTGAGTTCTTTGTTTTTAATATGGAATGCTTCACTAATTTGTGTGTAATCCTTGTGCAGGAGCCATGTTAATCTTCTCTGTATCATTCCAATTTTAGTATATGTGCTGCCAAAGCACGCACACTATTGAAAATTTTAGTTTCTTATATATTATGTGTATTAACCCCTTGTTAGATATAGAGTTTGCAAATATGTTCTCCTATTCTGTAGGTTGTTTCTTCACACTACTGGTTGGTTCTTTTGTAGGTCAGAAGCTCTTTAGTTTGATGTAATCCCATTTGCCTATTTTTTTTTAATGATACTGTAGTCATGAGAAAAGTAAAAGCCTGCACATTCCAATATCTTGAACAAATTCCTCTCTAATTTCTTCTAGCAGTTTCATATTTTCAGATCTTACATTTGTCATTAAGCCCTTTTGAGTTGATTTTAGTAAATTGTGGGAGACAGTGGTGTACTTCATTATTTTGCATATGAAGATCCAATTTCTCCAGCACTGTTAATTGAAAAGAAAAACCTTTCTGCAATATGTGTTCTTAGCATCTTTGTTGAAATTCAATAGGTGGCAAATGTGTAATTTTACTTCAAGGAATATCCATTCTATTATTGCTATACTTGTTTCTTTTTATGCCAATATCACATTGCTCTTGGGAATTTCTGTGATGGGAAGATTTTTATTAGTGATGTAATCTCATTGCTCATTATTATTCTGTTCAGATTTCCCATTTTTAATGATTTATACTTGGTATAGTGTATGTGGCCATTTTTTCAGGTTTTCAAGTTTATTGATATATAATTGTGCATAATAGTATATAATGATCTATAATCTATAATAATAATATGATCTCTAATCTTTAATGATCTTTCATATTGCTGTGGTGTCTTTTATAATGTCTTTCTTTTCATCTCTAATGTTTTTATCTTCCCTTTTTTCTTTGTCTAGCTAAGCACTTAACAATTTGTGTATCTTTTAAAAGAACTCTTTTCATTTTTATACTGCATTGTGTTTTTTAGCCCCTATTGCATTTATTTCTGCTCTGTTCTCTATTTTTATAATAAGTTTGAATTTGTTTTTGTTTTTCTAGTTTCTTATTTGACATGTTTCCATTGTATTTACATAAGCATTGGTTGGTATAAACTTCCATTTTGTTAATACTTTTACTGTATTCCATAGATTTGGGTATGTTTCCACTTTCATTTTTTAATAAATTAAAAAAAATTCTTCTTGATTTACTCATGAATTCATTGCTTATTCAAGAATAATTGTTTATCTTACATATATTTAAATAGTCTTGAAATTTTTTCTGGTTGATGATTTCCAATTTTATTGTGTTGTGGTCAGAAGTGATATTTGAAATGGCTTCAATTTTTAAAATGTGTTGAGGTTTACTTTGTGGTCTAACATATGTTCTATTACAGAAACTATTCCATGTGATATTAAGAAGAATGTGTATTCTGAAGTTGTTGAATTGAATGTTCTATTGAATACTAGGTACATTTGGTCTAGGGTGAAATTTAACTCTGTTGTTTCTTTGTTGATTTTCTGTTTGAATGATATGCCCATTATTGCAAATGGAGTGTTAAACTCCCAAACTATTATGGTTATTTGCTGACTATATTTGCATTCATATATATTAATATTTTATTTATATATTTGGGTACTCTAATGTTGAATACATATATATGTAATATTGTTATTTCCTCTTGCTGCATTACCCCTTTATTATTATTCAATGGCTTTTTTATTGGTTTGTCTTAGTGACACATGGCAGTAGAATCCATTTTTATATAATATTACAAGCATGGACTATATATTATTCTAATTAGGATCCCATTCTTATAGATGCACATGATAGTGAGATTCACTGTGATGTATTCATATATATGCATAGAAAAATTATGTCAGACTTATTCCACTGTCTTTCTTTGCCACTTCTATACTGCCTTTGATTTAAAGAACATTTTATCTGATATAAGTATATGTATTCCTGGTTGTTTTTGTATTTCATCTACATATAACATTTTGTTCCATCATTTCATTATGACTACATGTATTCCTAGAGGTCAAGTGATTTTCTTGTAATAACATATAAAGTGTTTTTTTTTGTTTGTTTGTTTCCATTTGTGTTTTTCATCCATTCAGGCACTCTCTGTCTTTTCATTAGAGAATAAAATCTACTCACAGTTAAGGTATTATTAACAAGGTCTTAGTACAACTATTTTCTAACTTGTTTACTAATTTTATTATAGCTTTTTTACTTTTTTTCTCTCTTATACTTTACTTTTGTGATTAACTCATTCTAATCAGTTATGTTTTAATTTCTTGCTTAACTTTTTTTTATTTATCTATTTTAGAGTTTTACTTTGTTGGCATAATGATGCTTACAAATTAATCACTTTCTGATTCTTCCAAGGTATTTTGAAATATTAGCCACTTAATCTGATCTTGATTTTAAAAGTAATGGAAAAAAAGAGAGAGAAGATGTATTAATAAACTCGAATCTTGAACTCAATTTCTCATCATACTTTGAATTTTTGATTTCACAGTTTATCCTTCTATATTTCCTATCTCAACATATCAAGATAGTTATAATTATAATTTTTTATTTTTAGTCTTCATATTAAGGTATGTATAGTTTGTACATCATGTATACAATTTTAGAATTTCTGCATTTATCTGTACAGTTATTATTACCAGCAAATTTTATAACTTCCAATGTTTTCTTCTTAGTCAATAATATTTCTTTCTTTCAATGTAAAGAATTCCCTTTAGCATTTCTTTTAGGATAGAACTAGTGGAGATATATTTGCTCAAATTTTGAGGAGAATATCTTCATCTCTCCTTCATTTCTAAGGGATAACTTTTACTAAGTGCATTCCCAGTTTGTAAGTTTTCTGCTAAGATGTCTGCCGTTAAGTGAATTGGAACACCCTTGTGTTTTATTTTTTTTCCTTCTCTTGTTGCTTTAAGAACTTTCTCTGTACTTCAACCTCAAGAATTTGGTTATGTCTTAGGGTAGGCTTGGTTAAGTTACATATAACTGGTGACTTTGACCTTCTTTTACCTAGATATTTGTATCTTTCCCTATGCTTGATATTTTTTGTTATTATCTCTTTGAATAAACTCTATTCCACTTTGGCATTCTAAGTATCCCTTTGAACCCTGATAACCTGAATATTTCATCTTTTAATGGTGTTTCAAAGGATCTGTAAGTTTTCTTCATTCATTTTGATTAATTTTTTGCCCTCTGTGTTTTTTAAATAGCCTCTTTTCCCCCCTGCCCCATCCAGAGTTCCTCCATTTCTCCTATGGGCAGGGGGGAAGTGGGGGAAGGGAAAGGGAAGAGGTGTAATAAAGATGATTGAATGAGATGATCATCATTACCTTAGGTGCATAAATGAAGACACAAATGGTGTGACTCTATCTGGTTTGCAACCAGAGAAATGGAAACATTGAGCTCTATATATGTATTATGACTTGAAATGCATTTTAATAAATTACTTTTTTAAAAAAGCCTCTTTTCAAGCTATTTTCTTGTTTGACCTATTCTGATTTTGAACTCTCCCATAACATTTCTTAAATTTTTCTTTTTGTATTTTTAAGTTTAAGAATTTCATTTTTAATTTTAAAAATTGCTTTATCTCTTTGTTAAGTTTCTCTGTTAGAGTGTTGAATCATTTCTCTGTGTTTTTTGAAGGTATTGAGCTCCCTCAAAATAGATAATTTACACTTTTTGTTCAAGCCTTTGCCCACATTGATTGCTACATTGTCAGTTTCTGACACTTTATCATTAAGTTAGGTCACAGTTCCCCAGCTTTTCTTGATGTTTGGTGGTATGTAATATCCATGCAGTAAAGGTTTAAGTAGTTTGTCCAGTCTTTATAATCTGAATTTGTTTAAGTGTGGCTTTCAAAAAAATGTTTACTTATTTTCTCTATGTTTGCAGTAATTTTCAGTTTTTCAGCCTTAGATGAACTCCAAGTCTGGGTTTACTATGAGTTCATTGTTGCTGTGTCCTTACTGTATTAGAACTAGAGGGCAATCCAAGATCAAATACGTCCCAAATCTAGTAGGTATGCTGTTTAGCACAAGCTGAGTAGTCTATTCCTGAAAGTCTCTCTTTGGGACCCAGATCAGCTCAGATATCTTGTTCATAGTCACTGGGCTAGTGTTTGGCGCTAAAGTGTTTGCTCAGATCTGGATAGAATTACTATGGAACAAGTAGTACCAAATTGTTATGCCACAACTTTGTGGTCACCTTTATATAGTATATGAAGTATATAGTTACTTTTTCTAAGATGGCTGTCTGGGGTCAGGGTAGAAATGAGAACAGTCCTGTGGCCAGAATAGCTAGAAAAATGTGTTATATTCTGAGGTCATAACCTGCCAAGACCAGTAAAACACTGGTAGGACCAAGAACTATACTATTATAGTCTGCCTAATACTGATATGGGTTTATGGCCCAAAACTGCTGAAACCAGCTACCAATGATGGAAGTGGAAGTCTAAAAGTGGAAGTCTAAAAGACTGATGCCATGTGTTTTTGTCTGGCACTGTGGTTGTTCCAGAGGCTTTGTCTGCAGGCATTGGCCTGGAGATAGGTTAGGATAAGGATATGCTTCAGCTTTACTGGCTTGTAACTAAGGCAAAGTCCTGTGTTTACTTCATCAGTAAATAGAATCCTACTCCATGTTTTGCTGTTTGAGATTGGGATAGTATTTACGAAGTCAGTTCCTTGTCTACTAAGGCTCTTGCTAAAGTGGGTTACCCCCAAGTCTCATAACCACAAGTACCTACACAGTCTTGGGGGTGCACCCAGGTCCATAACACAGCTTGTGGTGATACACACTGAAACACATGACAGAGCAGATCTAGAGTCTTTGTTTGTAACCACTGGTCCTGGAGATAGTAGTGCTGGCCAAGATTGGGGAAGCATGTGTTTTAGTCAGCTTTTCCATTTTGACTAAAATGACCCAACCAGAACAAATGCAGAGGAGGAAAAGTTTGTTTGAGGGCTCACAGTTTCAGAGGTCTCAATCCATAGACATCCAGCTTTATTCCTGAGGTCTACAGGTGAGACAGAAGAATGGGGCAGAGAGAAGTGGATCACCTGATGATCAGAGAGCAGATACAAAATACTAGCCAGATACAAAATACGTATTGCAAAGCCATGCTTGTAATGCCTACGCCCTCCAGCCACACCCCGCCTACCTTCAGTCACCACTCAATGAATCTCATCAGATGATTAATTCACTTATTTGGTCAAGGTACTCATAACCCAATCATTTCTTCTCTGAACCTTCTTGCATTGTCATACATGTGAGCTTTTGGGGGACACCTCACATCCAAACTATAATAGAGGTGGTGGAAGATGGCTCTTGATCACCATGACTGATGCTAAACTAGATTGCACCTGGATTTCACTGCCACCCAGACTTGTGCAGTCTCAGGATGAGGCAGGAGTGGGACTGCTCCAAGACTGGCAATGATAAAGGGAAAATATGAAGTCTATTTTACTGGGTCAAAGATCTCTGCTTGATGCAAGATAGGTCTAGATTTCTCCAATTAGCTGAGGGTTCTTTTGCTCAATTTAGATAGAAATTGGAAACATGCAACTTTCTGAGTGTATGTACCTCTGAGTGTAAATGTGGGTGGCTCTGAGCTCTTGATGCTTCAGCAATCCCAAGCTTTAAGTGTCATTGGCTCTCAGCTATTAGTGTAGCTTCCCCATGAGTGCCAGAAGTTCCCAGTATCCATTGTAAATACCTCTCTTGGTCATTATTGGACATGTTCTCAGTAGCTGTGACTGGCAGCAGCATTTCCAGCAGCTGGAAATATTCTGCAATTCTTGGTTCCCTGCTGTTCTCTCCTCCTCTTTGCTACTCTTCATTATTCTCTGGATGCTGGGATTCTCAGAGCTAGTACCCTCTTGTCACTAACTCAGTACAACCATTTCAGTCCACTCTACTCAAAGTAATGATCACAAGTAAGCAATAAAACCATCTGTGCAAGTCTTTATTAGGGCCTCTGCTGCAGTACAAGGGAGCAATACAAAGGAAGGAGGCTCTATATTGACTCAATGAGACTGAAAGGGTGCTTGGTTATATGGCTAAAATAGGAGAGTCTAAGCCTGTCCAGTCTTTTTTCTGCAACTACAGACTTTATGCTTAGTCACGCCTGCCTGTACAAGACCACTGGGCCCACCTGTCACAGCTGTTATGAGTGTGAGAGGTGCTCCTGCTTGCAGAGATTGAGAACTGTTGAAAGTGGACAGAGTCATCTGGGGAAACTGCCATAATGAAATCAAGTTCCTTAGAGTCCACATGAGACCCCTGGTGCAGCCATGGGTAGAGTCTCTTGGAACATCAGGGAAGCCTCTGATGCAGGGGAGGTTGTCAAGATGACAGCTTAGCAATCCAGAGAAAAAGTCAGAAGAAGCGGCTGCTTGCTTGATAGTTCCCTCAGTTTCTACTGGAATTGAGTAGGGGAGATTGAAGTCCTGGCTCCTACACTGCCTTGCCTCCAGTGGGGCCCCAGAAGCAGTGGCAGCTTCTCTCCTGGATCTCGACCCAGCTAAGTTCTGAGGCTGTGGAGATGACAGACCCCATCTCTTCCTTGCCAAGTGTAGCAGCCTGGCTAAGCTCCAGGTGGAGGCTTCAGTCCAGGGGCCAAACTTGTAAAGTTGTCAGTGAAACTATTGGGCCATGGATGCTTGCCATTTTCTCTCCCATCTTCAGGAAGGTTAGGGCTGGCACAGGTATTGCACACTTCTGATCCCTGTAGTAGTCTATCCTTTCCTCTAGGCCTCACTCTATTGTCTGACTGCTCCCCAGGGCAGTTTTGTGCTAGGGTTGCTGCCCTGATCCCCAGTGTGAGGAGTCTTCATCCCTATTCTGCTGCCCAAGATTGGCTGCCAGGGTTAACATGATTCCATGTATTGACCTGGGGGCAAAAGTTATGGGGCTCTGTTCAGTGCTGAGTTTTATCATGGCAAGATTGGCACTGGATTTCAAGTCTAATGCCTATAATTAATGCTGTCTCCTTCTTTCAAGTGGGAGGCATCTTTCTTTGTGCTATGCTACTGAGGACTGGGGGAAGAGTGACATGGGCAGCTCCTTTCTTCTTTTCTTCTTCAACACATCCTTTCTTATTATACTAATATCCAGAACTATGGTCTCTTATCTGTCTGCCTTAGTTCTTATAAAGGTAGTTTGGTATGTGAATAACTTTGTATTTTTGTGTGTGCTGGGAGAAGATCACAGGAGGATCTTACTCAGCCACCATGTGCTCTGCCTATCTGTGCATTTTTAATCTATAGAGTTAGGATATTTATCTCACTCTCACAAACTACCAAACAGTGATACATGTAATATGGTTAGGAAAGACTCATAATATAGAAACAACATATAAAGATTTGTATGTAGCCTGGCATGATGGTGCATGCCTGTAGTCCCGATGGCTCAGGAGGCTGATGAAGGAGGATTGTGAGTTCAGAGCCAGCCTCAGCAAAAGCAAGGCGCTGAACAACTTAGTGAGATCCTGCCTATAAATAAAAATACAAAATAGGACTGGGGATGTGGCTCAGTGGTTAAATGCCTCTGAGTTCATCCCCCCTCGCCCCCCCCCCCAAATTGATATGTAAATGAAAAAGATAATACGTTTGAATTATCATGTATAAACAATGAAAGAGGAGGATTATTCAGCAGCAAGAAGAGAATGAAAACAAAGAAAAAGGATTAAAAACAGAACAAGTTCATTGTTAGTTCAATGAGTTTTTACAAAGGCAAAATGAATCAGATAATCATCTAAAAGCTGTTTAGTTCTTTTCCATAGTTCATGAAAAGAAAATGGCAGTAAGAAATGGTATGCAAGTACTGTGTGATTTCAAGGTGGGAAGGATGTGAAATGAGAGGTGAAAAGGTATCAGAAAAATATGAAAGAAAATATAACTGGAGACATTTATTAAAGTCACAAGCTTGCAGTGAACAATAAAAAAATGATATCTGAGTCATAAGAAGAAATCAGAATTGAGTGATCCATTTCAGAATGGGTTTATTGCCTGAATAATCATGCAAATACTAAACAGAAGGAGTGAGTTAGCATACAATATAAAAATAGTGATTAAGTTTTTTGTGTAAAAATGGGACAACTTGGACATAAGCAGCAATAATTAAGGCATGAATATAAATTCTATAAATTGCATAGTGAACTATAAGTTAGTGACAAGCAAAACCAAAAAAAATGTATACATATTATACATACTATTAAGTATGTTCAAATAACCTAAGAGAATCAGGGTGATATATTCCCAAGGGTTATATTTTAATGTCTTACAATTCTCAAGGAAGAGAATATTTGGAAGTCTGTGGGTTCTAGTAGTTCAGGATAAAATATTGGTATTTTTTCCAGTAGTGAAGTGAAGATGACTGTTTTTCCAGTTCAGCTTCATGCAATATGTGTGTGTGTGTGTGTGTGTAATAAGAGTTTGATGCATTTTTGAAAACCTAACAAAATAACATCTTTACTATACACCAGACTTTACCAAGTGTTTTAGTCAGTCTATGTTTGGCTGACTTCATAGCTCTGAGCCTCAGGTGAAGCAGAACACCATGGCAGAAGGGCATGACAGAGGAAAGCAGCTCAGGACATGACAGATAGGAAGCAGAGAGAGAGAGCTCCACTCTGCCAGGCATGGACTATAACCCCAGAGGCATGACCGCAGTGACCTTCTTCCTTTATCTACCTGCCCTACAGTAACCAACTAGTACAGTAGTCCTTTCAAATTAATAATTTGAATTAATAACTCATTAAACAAGTAATCCAAGGATTCAATTACAGCTCTCATAATCTAATTATTTAACCTCTGAACAACCCTACATTGTCTCACATATGGTCCTTTCTTGGACACCTTATAGAAGTAAAATTGTGCATAATGGAAAATAAATTATCAGATAAACCAGGATCAAAAAAGAAAAATCAAAGTTTAAAAATAATAAATAAAGATGAGAGAAGTAGAGAAATTAAATTAAAAGTGTTAATGTCAATGCTAAATTAAGAATAATAAGTTTAGGAATAGGTAAGAACTTTGCACATAAAAGAGAAAAAAAGTACAGCAATGACAAAGAAAGATAATCTTGAAGAGGGGAAACTGCAAAGAAAAGAAATAGATTTGATGTTGAGAAAATTCTGTGTGTAGGTAAAGAAAAATAAATGCATAAAATATATGTGAGTTTTTAAAGGGAAATGTAGAGATAGAAAACAGCAAAAAATTGAATTAACCCTTCTTTGTAAATATTCTATACAGCCTATAATATTTTAAGAAATCTTCAAATAGATGATATCAAATCCATTTCCAAAACAAAAAGAAAATCTAGCCATAAAAAGCCTGTTCAATGTACTTTTCTGGTTTCACATCTTTTATGTGTGAGGAAAATAAGGCCATGAGCAAGCACATGTTTGCAGTGGGCTAGAGACGTGCTATTTCAGAGTGAGCTATGTCTGGGAGTCAGCAATGCCCTTCCTCAGGATGATTATTTTTTTGGACCTCACAAATAACATTCATGAGAATATGAAATAGTAAAACAACTTTGAGAAAAATTTTGACAGTTTTTTTAAAAGTAAAAAATAATATGCCCTTTGAACCAGCAATATAACAAGAAATGAAAGCATATATCCTTAGAAAGACTTTTGTAAAAATGAATACACAAAACTTACTTATAATGCCCAAAAGATTTTAAACAATATAACTTCCATTCTCTTGTGAATAAATAAGGAGATTTTTCAATGAATACTTTTTACAAATAATTTTTACAATGTATTTTTACAAAAATTGATGCAGACCACAAAACTTTTAACCCAAAGGAGAGATAGTGATGGGCTATCACAAATTTTACCACCTTTTTTTTTTTTGGTACCAGGGATTGAACTCAGGGGTACTCGACCACTGAGCCACATCCCTAGCCCTGTTTTGTATTTTATGTAGAGACAGGATCTCACTGAGTTGCTTAGCGCCTTGTCGTTGCTGAGGCTGGCTTTGAACTCGCAATTCTCCTATCTCAGCCTCCCTAAGTGCTGGGATTACAGGCTTGCGCCACCATGCCTGGCTAAATTTTACCACTTTTTAAAGCACTATCTCCCAAAATAAATTATTGTCAACACTGGGAACATTTGAGTCTCCTCAAGATCACTCAACTCTCAATTTTCCTGAAGGATAGCATTATATTGATTTCTGAAACCAATGATCAGTTTTTGCCTACTTTTTTAACTTAAATAAAAGTAATTGCAGAGCATATATTCTTTCATGATTGACTCCTTTTACTCAATACTATGTTTGAGATTCAGCTACAGTCTTGAATGGAGCAGAAGGTACTTATTTTTGTTTCTTTCAATTACTATATGTTATAGTTTGGATATGAGGAGTCTCCCCAAAAAATCGTGTCAATGTAATAATATTCAGAGATAAAATGATTGGATCGTGAGAGTTGTATTCTAATTTAAGTCATCCTAATTTGAATGGACTGGGTGATAACCATAGGCATATGAGGCATGACTGGAGGGTATAGGTCACCAGAGAGTTCCCTTGAAGGGCTCATCTCCCTTTTAGCCCCTTCCTCCTTCCCTCTCTCTGCTCCCTGACTGCCATGAATGGAGCAGTGCTTCTCTACCATGCTCTTCCACAATAATGTTCTGGTTCTGACTCACCTGATGAGTTACAAACCAAAGGCCACAATTCTCACTTTACTTTGTCTGTGATAAGGGAGCAACCCTTGTGCCTCTAGCTTCTGCACTCAAGTGTCCCAAGCTCTTGATAGTATTATCTGTTTATGAGCTGTATTTGAAAATTATTTTATACATTTCTTACAATATAATAAAAATATGAGAGTAAATAAAAAGAACCAGTTTTTTTTTCTGGTGCTGAGGATAAAATCCAGAGCTTTAAACATGCTAGATAATCACTCTACCTGACTCCTAAATACAATTTTAACTGACTTTAAACCCATATTTTAAATGATTTAAGGAATTTTATATTGTACATCATTTTAATTAATAGTTTTATCATTTGTCAAATATCTACTGCATAATTACTATGTTGTCAGTTCTAGGAAAAAATGCCGATATAATGGTGAACAAAATTAGACATGCACAGAGGACTGAGTATATGAGAAGGCTTTTAATTTGGTGAGTGGATGGGAGATGCACAATCAACTGATCATGAAAATGAATGTATAATTACAAATTGATATATATATTTGATGTAGAACAACATAAGTATATAAGCTCATGTTAGAACAGCAATGCCATCAAGCAAGGAATTTTTATGGGGAAAAACAATTGTTCCTGAGAAAATTGTTTCTCATGATATCTAAAGGATCAAGCATTATTAATTATACATAATGGTTGAGGTGAAGTCATGGAACAGAATGCCAAGAAAGAACTCAGACTACATAAAGTTCCTGAAATGGAAGGTTTCGTGACATTTGATCCATTTGAAATAGGTGATTTAAGCTAGAGCATGAATAGCGTTTGCTTGAGATGAGAATGCAGAGAAAGCCCAACTTAAAAAGGCTATGTTGAAGATTTTGGTTTCTTTCTCAAAGAGCGATTGGAAACCAGCACAAGGTTTGGGAAAAACTGAACTGATTACATTTGCATTTTGAAAAGATAACTCTGATTGCAATATAAGTTGAAGGATGCTAAAGCTGGAGGCCAGGGGACTAACTAGAAGCCTGTTAGGCTAGCTCCAGCCAAAGATGATAGCAATTTGTACCTCTGAGTTTCCAGAAATGATAAAGGTAATTGGACAATTTGAGATATGTCAATAAGAATTGGCATTCTGAATTCCATTAAAAGTTTTGCAAAAGTTTTATTGCACTTTGGTATTTAAAAATATTAATAGTTTGAACTATTCATATAAGTATACTTTTTCTTTCTTATTTTAATAACTTTTCTATCACATATTTAATTTTAATTATCTTTTTATATATCTTACCTATGATAATATCAATTATTTTTCACAAATGTTTCTTGATAATTAACTTTACTTGTCCCATCTTGGTACACATCTAAATTTTTCCAATATTCATCTCTGTGACATGTTTTCAACATGATTGACAAAATATCTACTTAATGTTAGAAACTAAATATGACATTTAAAATGACATTTAAATGAAACATAGTCAACTTAGTTGATGAAACATTTCATGAGACTGTTTTTAAAATAATAAACTTTTTGCTATAAATGCTGTCCTTCCTTTTATTTTTATCATTTTCTTTTTCATTGTACTGCAACATTTACCACTTTATAGTCCCTGCAATTTTGCTCTCATAAGCTAGAGATAGAGTGTGCATTGCTGTGCCTGAATTTGGAAGGCTACTGCCCCATTTAGCTAGTTGCAGACAATTGGCTCATTAAGAAAACATTTCACCATTCAGGCAGAAATGGGGAACAAAAGAACCAAAAGTTTATTTCTTTAAAACTCCTAAGAGGGCTGGGATTGTAGCTCAGTGGTAGAGATTGCCTCAGATATATGAAGCACTGGATTCAAACCTCAGCACCACATAGAAATAAATAAATAAAATAAAGATATTATGTTCATCTACAATTGAAAAAATTTTTAAAATCTCCTATGATGTAAAGTATTCTAAAATAAGAACTAAATAATTTTTTCACAGTAAAATATAATCAATGTTCAAACATTTTTTCAGACATGTGGATTACCCAGTATGCATGAAAGAGCAAGCAGTGGATAGTAGTAGTGCTGTGGTCATGTCCTGTCTAAACCTCTCTCTATTATTTGAAGTTCTGCAAACCACTTATTTTGCCTCCATTTCTTCACTGGTGGAAGAGTAACATATGATGTTTCTCCTGTGTAGATTTGTTAAGAATAATAAAAGTAATATGGGTGGTCTTGTAAAGTAATATTTAAAATAAAAATTCCTCACTCTACTTGAGTTTGAGGGCTTAATGGGGTTTAGGATATTTTGTAAAAAATTATGACTTTTTTATATTTTCCTGTACAGAGAATTCATCAAATTCTCAAACCAGTCTGAGATCACCCTTATGAAAATATCAATAATTATTTGACTCAAAGTTACATGTTATCACCACTTATCATTTCACTACTGAAATGGTGCCTAGTGGAGATAGAGCTAAACTTTGGAGTGGCATAAAGCTGGACACAAGTCTGATCAGGACATGTGTGTACTCATCAGCAATGCTACAGTCACTTGCTCTGAGGTGCTGCTATTTCATGCTTAAAATGAAATTTTCATTTCAATAAATATGGAAATAAAGGTACAGAAATTATTATTTTTAAAAATAATTTTAGTTGTAGATGGACACAATACTTTTATTTATTTATATGTGGTGTTGAGGATTGAACCCAGTGCCTCACAAGTGCCAGACTAGTGCCCTACCTCTGATCTACAGCCTCAGCCTCAGAAATTATTTTGACAAGTTTATAATAGTGGCAATATATAAGAGCAGAAATGTTTTCCATATTAAATTCTTTTAAATTAAGGGCACAGTGTTGTATGATTCACCAATTAAAAGAACTTTAAATTAACTGGGTATAGCGGTGCACATCTGTAATCCCAGCGGTTCAGGAAGAGGATTGCCTGTTCAAAGCCAACCTCAACAGGTCCCTAAGCAATGTAGTGAGACCCTATCTCAAAATAAAATTAAAAAAATTTAAAAATACAAAGGAATGTGAAGGTTGTTCAGTGGTTAAACACCCTGGGTTTAATTCCCAGTAACCCCCAAAATAGGACTTTAAATTATGGGAATTTTGCTAGAATTGTTTTAAACTTTAGTTACTATTAGATTTCAGTATCAATCTCTTAAGTTAGTATACGTTTACTTGGGAAAATATTTATTATACTTATCACTAAATAACTCTGATAGCAAAACTCTGATTCACTGCTTAAGATTCTCAAATGGAATACTAATCATTCTTCTTAAATCTACAATGATATAATGGACAGGTGAAATTTTATGTGCAGCAGCAAAATGGTAGCCATGGGAAAATTTGGCTGCCATAATACCAGAAAATATTTCTTTGTATTTCTTTCTGACTTTATTAGGACCATCTACTTTTAGAGTTGAAAGAAAATTTAAAAGCCTATGTTCCAGTTTTTTCCACTATGAAAAGAAGCTAATAATGGATCTATTGCTAAGCACTCAGTTATAGTCTGCCAGAAGCCAAATACCATCTATCACGAAGCTAACATTTATGTATTCCTTAGTACATTCTAGGTTTGTACTTAGTCCATAGTTTTATCTTACTTAGTTTTCACAACTACTGTGAGGTTGTTTTATCTCCATTTTACAGTTGAAGGAATACAAAGCTCTAAATGCTTTAAGGGACACAATATAAAACCTGACCTTTGCAATTTTAAAGTTGTGCTCTTAAATACTGTTTTATGTAATAAAACCCTGCTTATATTATTCTCAGTCCATTATAATTTGTATCAATTTGATTTGTGTTATAAAAACATATATTTATTTATAGACTTCATTCTACTTTTTAAACATGAATAATAACTGTAAACCAAATAAGTAACTAGTTACAGTAGCCACGATTAATTTAAGCATTTTTGAGCACTTTTTTAAAGCACATTTTTCTAGGCCATGATATTGAAAAACTGGTATTGAAAACCATTACCAAAAAAGGTAATGGTTATATTTTCTTTCAAGTAGGTCAAACACACTGAAACTTGAAATAGTTTGAGTTCAATAGTTTTTATGTGCACTGATTTTTTAAAGCTAATGTACAAATTTTTTCCTTTATTTATAAGAACTATCCCATATGAATAAAATAATGTCAGTTTCATTTTTTAGTTGAATATTTAACAGAAACTTTAGCTTTGGCCAAGTGCCATTGGATTTATTTTTATTAATTAATCATTTTATGTTTTATTCTTTTAGAATCAAATAAGTCTTGTCAATCATTTAGTTGTATCCCTTTAAAATAGCTTTTTTTAAAAAAATACTTCAATCTTTTCATGTTTATTGACTAAATTTACAGAATGCACTTCTATAGAATGTATTAAATTATGAATTATATACTCTTTTGTAAAGGAAGTCATCTTTACATTCTAACACTAAATATGAATGACTGCATGTTGCTTCAATTAGAAGCACACTGAATCTAACCAGCTCCTAGACACACATGTCCCCTTTCCTTTTTTTCTATAACACTTTTCTTCCTATTCAAGTTTCCAAGGGTTCAGCAATTCCTTAACACCTTCCCTCTTTCTCTTTTCATATTCTCCCTACTATTCTATTATATATGTATACAAATACCCTATTATATGTTATATGGAAAACACAAAATTCCATATAGGCCCTTCACATCTTTCCTATCTCCTTTCACTGCAAAAATGTATGTATATATTGTCAATACTTATTAATCCCAGCTTTCCCTATAGTCATCTTTTGAAACTTACCCCAAATGGGATTTTAGCACCACTGTGCCACTGTAACCCCACTTATTAAGGTTTGCAAAGGCCTCTACATAGTTAATCTATTAGCTGAGTTACAATTCTCATCCTAGTTGACTTGTCAGAAGTATTTAAAATGGATTACTTCTCCTTTTTGAGGCATTTTCTTATTGTGTCCTTGTTTCAGTTCTGCCCTTCTCCCTCCACTCCTCTGCCAATTGCTTATTATCTCCCTGAGCTGTGCTATAAAAGAGTCCCAGTGCTTCAGATTCTAAACATGAATTTATTTGCAATAATCATGCTCTCAATACTACAATCCACTCTAAACAATCTATGCATCAACCATATCTCTATGTCTTCCAAATCTGAATCTTCTGATTATCTGTGAGTATCACAAATTAGTTTATCCAATGGCCTAATATCTCCAGGCAGATGTCTTATACTCATAACTAGCTTAACATATCCCAAACTGCATTTGGTCTTTTAAATGTTCAGGGTATGCTTGGAGCTAAACTTTTTGTCTCTTTTACTCTCTATCCCACATCTAAATCCAATAGAATATTTTGTCTATCACCAATTTGCAAAATCCAACTTTTTCTTCATTATCTTCAGAGTTACCATCCTTGTCCACACTAATTTAATCTTTCACCTAGATTAATTACATAGTCTCCCATCTTATTGCCTTGCTTTTCTTCTGACTTTATTATGCTATATTTCTAATTCGTCTGTAAAAGATATTCTTTTCAACAACTCAGATCATATTGCTTCTCTGTTGGAAATTCTTCAAAGCTGACTCTCTTATACAAAGATATTTACATCTTTTCTGTGGTCTAAAAGGCATTATGAGTTCTGGTTGTGCTACTTCTTTGACTCTGTTCTTCCCCTTACCTAATCTTCTCTCAGCATAATATGACTTCACTGCTTCTTAAGTATGTTTAGCAAGATCTCACTAAAAAAGTCCCACCCCTGACCTTTTCCATAAGGGATATATTCCAAGACTCCCAGTGGATGCTTAAAACCTCAATCAATTCTGAACTCTTTATAAATATCTGTTTTTCTTATGTGTACATACCTATGATGAAGTCTAATTTATACATTAGGCAAAATGAGAGATAAAAATAATCACTTAAAATAAAATAATTATAAAACATACAGTAATAAAATTATGTGAATGTAGCCTCCCAACTCTCTTTCAAAATATCTTATTGTACTTTTACCATTTCCCTTAAAGGACACACTTTAGAGCTTTACTTTGGCATATCTGTATTGCTCAACCATAACTAGTTTTACACTTTTGGGCTGCTATTAAGTAAAATAAAGGATACTTTGATACCATGACAGTCAATCTAATAACCAAGATAGCTACCAATCGACCAAAAGGTGGGGGATGTACTCAGCATGAAAACCCTGAGCAAAGGAATCATTCACAGCAGGAGTGGGACAGGTGAGGGTTCAGGAAAATGGTATATAAGTTAAAATTCATAGATTCTTTACTTTCAGAATTTATCGTTAATATTTGCAATTTGTGTCCATAGAAAACTAAAACTGTGGATAAAATGGAGGAGCACTATATAGTATTTTTATATCTGGTAGTCTCTGTGCCCTGAGTGTTGTATTTATAATTTTTCTCAAATATATTTTCTTACTAAAGCTATACTCAACTACTCCATGTATAATATAATAAGATATGTTTCTTGACAGATGCTTCTCCCTGATTTTTTCATATCTTCTTTCCACTTGAATAGACATGCCTGAGGCAGATAATCTGTTTTGTTTGCAATAATCTGTTTTGTCATGCAATATCCATTGTTTTATATACTGGGATAGTATTAAATACAAGAAAAAATACTTGAAAAGACTACCTTTCCATTAAATAGAATGGGGAGTCAAAGATAATTAAGGAATGAAAATCTGTATACCAGTAAATTTAAAATTAATTTGTTCTCTGTGTGATTAATTATAGAGACAAGAGAAAAATTAATGTGTAACAGAATTGGGCAAGTGTTCCTAAAGGAAGAAGAGTTTTGTCTTTAGATTGTTTTTTTTTCCTTAGGCACCAGGGATTCAACTCAGGGGTACTCGACCACTGAGCCACATCCCCAGCCCTATTTTGTGTTTTATGTAGAGACAGGGTCTCACTGAGTTGCTTAGCACCTTGCCGTTGCTGAGGCTGGCTTTGAACTCGAGATTCTCTTGCCTCAGCCTCCCAGAGTGCTGGGATTACAGGCATGCATCACTGCACCCAGCATTGTCTTTAGAGCCTTGATGTGGGATCTAACGGAAAAATATAAAAGACAAAAGGCTAAATATTGGAGTGCTCTTTAAAATACACTACTAGAATTTGTAAATGATTTAATTTTGGGTCAAGTATGGAATATATGATAAATTCAAATTTACACACTGAATAGAAAGATTTTTATTGTATATATTACATGAATGAACATGTAAACCAAAATTAGAATAATTTCATGTATGAAGAAGTTAACAAAATTCAAGAAATATCCATGCATTCCTGTGCTTGTAGTGTGTTGAAATTCAGGGGGAAAATGTCAAGACAATTAATTATTGTCACCTTATTACATCATTAACATCACTCATTTTTCCAAATGTCAATCTTGTAACATTATATGATCTCAATATTGGGGTATTAAATTTCCTTGAAACACCCATCATTTATGTTTGTGCACTGAATTATTTGTATTTCTTCTTGTCTTCTCTGTATTGTAAAGGAGATAAAGTGAGAGACATATATGTTTGACTGAATTTCAGCATCTACTCTATCTACCCATTAATGGTGCTGTTCTGTATGTAGTGCTATGGCTGAAAAATTGCCCTTGTCAGCTAAAAAACTTGCTCAACAATATGATATAATATATTTCTCTTGTTCTTAAGGCAAGAATCTCTCTAGCAACCACATTACATGGATGTGTGTCTTGTACTATAATGAACTTTTTATGAAACCACCATTAATTAGCAGAATATTTAATATGGCCCCTTTAGTTGAAAAGCTGCTTCCCTTTTCAGTTGTTTACAAGACGTAATTTTTCTTAGGTCATCTAACTGACAGGAAACAAGTGCTTAGGGAGGAAATGTGGCACTAAACTTTGTCCAAGATTATTGGTGTCTGAACTGGCACAATTAGATGCTAAAGCAACGGCTTACTTACCTCATTGATTTCAATGTACTGTGTGCCCAAAACAAGAACTCTCAACCTTTTTCTTTGAGTGTAAATGATTTTACTAAGAAGACCTGAAGTTCTTGATTCTTGGTAGGAAGGAGGGTGACAGTATTTCCCCTCTTCCTGCACTAGGATCGCAAAAATAAAATGATCTCACTAAACAATTGGAGGTGAGGACCCATACAGAATGTGGAATCCCCATGTTTTTGAGTACTGTCATTAATGATTTCCAGGACAGCTCAGGAGGCTGTAAAATTGCAGTCAGCTTTCTGAGTGTAGCTGGTCATGGTCTCATTCTACAGGGTTGCCTCTGACTGCAGCCACCTTTTATGGTTTTTCAAAACTTCTTTACCCACAGTCTGAGCAGGCTCAAGTGAGCACTTTGGTTGTTAGCTTAATCTCACTGTTGAGTATTTATTTATCTTTTCTTAAACCTACCATTGTACTAGGTAAGTCAAATTTGAACCGAATATGTACAAATGTTGGACAAAAGTCAAGGGAACCCCACAAAAGTAACCTGAGTAAAGAGGTGGGCAAGCAATTAGCTTTTCTCTTTTGGGTAAACACCATGTAAAACAGTACAAAATGAAGGCAGAGCACAGTGTTGAGCCTTTGGTGTATTAAATGAAAGGATAAATGAATGCTTTATGCTTTAATTTTCTATCTTTCATGGCAAAGACTTTTTTTTCTGTATTTCAAGAATAAGGTAATGATTCTTAGTCATTGGTCATCCTATTAAAAACACATAGAAAGATTTTAGTAAGTTGAATATCTCTGGAGTGAGTTAAGATAGACTGAATTATATAGAATCTGTAAAGAAGTCAGTAGTCCGCAACAAAAACATTGCCAGTTATTCTAAAACCCATGTCTTGAATAGACTAAAACAAGCACAACACAGCAAATTGCAACCTTAAAATACAGTTAACTTACATAATACTGATAACATAGGTCAATTATTTGAGAAAAAAAAGTAACATATATAATTGATTCAAATGATTAAATTTACAAATTACATGATATGATAGTATATATAACCAATAAAATAAATCATGTTCTCTCTCTCTCTCTCTATATATAGACACACACATAATTTAACTGCAATGTTTACAAACCCACAAATACACAGAATTCTGAGATTACCATATACATAAGAATCTTTCTTAGCATTCAAAAGCAGTCTTTAACATCAACACTTCAAAACTTACAAAATCATTGAATGAAAAACAAAGATCTGAGTTACAGAAAGTTAATTAGCACAGTAAATTAAATGCTCACATTTTATAGATGTTGAAAACTATGCAGGGATATTAAGGAATTTGACCAAATAACCAAATAAACTATAATTGAATAGTCATTAATCATAATTATATGAAACATGAACTGCATGTAACGTAATTTGAAACATAAATGTCTGGGAGAGACTTGTTATAATTACTAAAAGTATCTGCAGTTTCTATTAATTTGGCATTCTTGTCAGCCATCAATTATATACTATTTTATACATTTATCACAGACTTCTCTCTTACCTTTCTGACTTTGCAATTGTTTCAGAATCACATTTTCCTTCCTCCCACTGGTCCTATCCTTGAATATACAATTAATATCCCATTGTTGAAAGGGCTGTGTCCTTTGATTTGAATATATTCATGCTAAGCAAAGCATATTCCAATGCACTCCTAGAAATCTCCGTGTCCACTTGGGTTGTGTTATGTACTCTAGTGCCTGCCAGTCATCCATGCCAGTTATTCTTCCAATAACATGTGCATCTTAAATGTAAGGAGTATAGTTCCATTAATTTCTGTCTGTTTAAAAACTAAAATAAATAAAGGCTTTGGTGAGAATCAATTATAAATTTTGAAATTATTTTTATGTGATATGTAATATTTGATAAATAGTATTTTTTCTAAACAATATTTTTTCCAGTTGAAAAATATTCTGAAAGTATTTTCCAGGTGAAGTCTTTGTAAAGAAAGAAAAAAATCAGTAATGACAAGAAGTTAGCAAGAGCTCCCAGACCAGCAGACCTCTATCTGCATTTCCTTTTATTTCCCCATTGTTGCATCTCCTCCATCTCTTTAATCTTCTGCTTTCTCAGTGCAGTAAATTTTGTAGAAATTAGTAAAATAATATCAGAGAATAGCAGAATAAAAAATTGATTAATGGTGAGAGCAAATAAATGCAATGAAATTTAGTAATTTCATTACAGATGTGATGTAATAAAGACCTGGTGAGACAAGGACAAAGGACAAAGTTGAAAGACAAAACTGTAAGACACTAATGAGACAAAACTAGCAAGATTTAAAGTTTAAAGAGAAAGATTTTCACAAGAGTTTAGGATTAATGATATAAAATAGAGAAAGTAGAAAGAAAGCAAGGTGTGTAGCACCAATATTTCTTTCTTTAAATAAATATTTTTGAGTAAGAAAATTACAATGTTTCCTGTTCATGGTAATGTGGCTGCACTGATGAATAAAGATATCCTCGCCCTTATTCACCATGTATTCTATGTCAGGAGTTATTACACATTTTCTATAAAAAGCGAGAGAGCAAATACTTGGACTTTGCTGAGTATAGGATCTCTATGTTTATAGCACTAGACAACATTTAAACAATTCATCATGTGTATTTTCCAATAGAACTTTTATGTATAGACATGAAAATTTTGATTTTATATAGTTTGCACGAATGTGCCATGACACACTACTTTTGTTTTGTTTTGTTTTTTTCTTCAATCATTTGAAAATTCACTGAAACATGTTAGTTGAGAAGTAATACCCTAACAGACAGTGGGATAGATTTAATGGTAGCTCTGCTTTGCTAACTGTGTTGGTCAACTATCCTGCACTGTAACAATGAACTGAGATTAATCTTAAAAAGAGAAAAGGTTTCATTTGGCTCACAAGCTTACAGTCAATAGCCAATCAGCCTATTTTTACATTGGTGTTAGGCCTCTGGTGAGAGTGCCAAAAGGTGATGATGATTGGAGGAAGATGGCAGAGTAAAAACCACTCACCACATGACTACACAATCAAAAAAGAGGAAAAAAAAAGGGATATGGGGTCCTACTATCTTCTTCAAAGGCATGCCCTAAGTGGCCTGAGACCCTACTAGACTTCTTAAAGATTTGACCACCTTCCAATATCACCATGCTGGGAAATAGTATTTGACACCTGAAAGACACTCAAGATCCAAACTATAGCACCAACCCAGAAGTATTCCACCTAGAAATTTGATTTAGTTCATGATAAGTTTGAATGCTATGGAACAGCATTGTGAAATGTCTAATAAATATATAAAAGAGGGAAGTGGAGATAGAAGGAGCAAGATCAGATTTCAGATATATAATGTTAGAAATAAAACAGAATTGTTCAAACTGTAGAATAGGAAAAAAGAGAGATAAGAAAAGAGAGCAGTTGAGTCCTTCTTTCTAACTTAGAAAAACAACTGTTTTGCATACAAATTAAATTCAAAATAGATTCCATAAAAAGGAAAATCAGGCTAATATTTTAAAGAGAAAACAAAATGAATTTTAAAAAATGAGACAGACACATAATTTGATATATAACAATTTACTCAGAGATTAATAATATTTAAAATATTTTCAATTAATGCTATTTTTTGCTTTCATCCTGTCATACTGTCACACAAAAAGACATCAGGAACATCAAAAGATAGGAAAAAAAAATAATCAACATGAGCTGCTAACCACTCTGATGTATATTTTAAGTATTAGAATAAAATTGAGCAAACCTAGTATATCATAAAATATTCTTGAAAAAGAAAGTTAAACTCTTTACTATGTTTTAGAGAGCACAAGTTATATCCGAATCTATTTTATCATTTTATTGTATATTTATGATTATTCTGATTCTTTAATTGATTGTAAGACATTTTGTCATATTTCTCATTATATATATACATTTTTTATTCTATATACATTTTTTTATTCTATATACATTTTTCCTTCAAGGTAGTATTATCCTTTCATTATGTTTTTCCAGGTTTTTAGCCTTCTTAGATATGTACTTTTGTCTCTTCTTCAAACATAAATTGCTTGCAAACCTATAAACTAAGCTCATCTATGCTGATCTAACTCCTATAGAGGTGGTAGCACTGTCCAGAACACTAATTCTTTTATGGTCATCAGTAAACTCTGTCATGCTGAATTTAGCTGAAAGCCAAAATAATAATAATAATAATAATAATAATAATAATAATAATAACAACAACAACATAAAATCCTTATTTCTGCAAATTTTTTCTTAGCTGACAGCTTCCAAAATCAGGGTAAAAGCAAAATATTCTATTTTCATCACATTATATCTAATAACAGTTATCCCATTAGAAGTGGTTTTGGGAAATAGTGGAAGGGATAACTAGAGCCAGGAGTAAAATGGAAATCTAGATATTACCGAAATAAGCTATTTAAACTATTTAAATAGAAATTTTGTAGAACCATTAGTAACTGTTAGTTATTTTTGAGACTTAATTAAATTATAATTAGCAGGAAAATCATCTCTCATTTGAAGAGTTGGAGACACCAAGTTTTAAAAGTTGACATTTTACTTAATTAAAATTTGTATAATACATGGTAAGAGCACCCAGTTCACACTTCCATTCTGGCAAACCACACAGTCCTTGCTGTTCTCTTCAGACAGCTCCACTTCACTTTCAGACAGTCCGGCCTTTTCCAACAAACTTCGGTCTGCATTTTTTTCTTCAGCAGAGGGATTGCTGGAGGGAGTTGAATTATTATTTGCAGACATGAAAAGTTGCTTCAGATCAAGAAATTGACCTTGGGCCAGAAGTAAATACTGATACAATATTCTGCAGGAAAGTTTATAAGTCTTATCAGGAATATGAATTACGGATACCATGGAAATAATATCATAAATTTCTCGGTCATCCTCATGAGCTAAGGTCAACAGCGCTACCAACGGATAACGAGATCTGGGCACTGTACCAAAGTCTTCAATTTTATTATCTCTTGGTAACTGGCAATATATTTCTTCTTTGCTGTCCTTTTTAATACTTTTTGAAAATGTAAAGGCAAATTGCCAATATAGCCAAAAAAATAAAAATATACCAAAAATGATCAACAAGTAGGCACACATGCCTGTGCGACGGCTGTGTCAAGTATTTTCAGCAGTGCCCAATGTGCAGGCAGTTTGTGCAGGAATCTTTTGCACTTTGCAGTCAGAAAGAGCAAGATAAAGACAAACTGAAAACTCTTTGAAGATGTTGTTACAACTGCAAAAGTACACTTTCTACCTAAGATGCAGAAATTTGGGTTCTTAGAAT
>PVHX01024263.1:0-24335 GCA_004024805.1 Geosciurus inauris
TATCAACAAAACTGGAATGATCAAGAAAGATAACAACACCCTTCGTCATTTAATGAAAAATAAGTCAGGTTTGATAGAAAACATCAAACTCCTTTAGGATCTGACTGATCAGATGTCAATAACCCCAAAGAGATAAGCTCATGGGTTTTCTTTTCAAAATTCCCTTGTATAGTATACTTTTCCTGATTTGTCTCCCCCTTCCATGTCTGTTCAAATTTATTCAATCTTAAATCCAGCAGGTTTCTAATCAAATATTTAAATCAGCTTCTCCTCAGGGATCTTATTCTCAAGGAGGACAATCACTCACCTACAACTGTTTCCTGAGACTACTCCAGCATTCTTGGCTCCTGCCTCCACACCTACATTCTGGCCCCACCGGCTGGCAATGCTATAGCTACAAGGCCCCTTTCAGACTTCTCACCTTGGGAGACCCTAACCTTTGGGGCCTGGGTGCTCTACCTTCTTCTCCTACCCCCATCCTGCTCAACAGACGTCGCCCCAATTCCGCTTGTCGCTCCAAACGTTCCCATCCTTATAAAATCAAAAATGGGGGAATGTAAGGTAAAAACCAGCCCTTTTGTAATTAAAAGCCCAAGGCAGTTCCTGCCCCAGGGGGTTCCGCTCCGGAATCTTCCACCTGGGAAACAAAGCCTAACTGCTCAGCTTAGCACATCAAAAAGAAGACCCCTACTGCTTATCTGCCCCCAATTTTGAAGTGACCAATCCCTAGCTTGCCGCGCGGTTTTGTAGTGGGCTCTATAAAATCCCTCCCGCACGTCCCCTCTCTTCTTCAGCCGGGCGCCCACTCTCCTGAATAAAGGATTTCCTGGCTGCTCAGAGGTATCCGTGTCTGGCTGGCCGCTACCCTAACAAATGGATAGCATTATGTTTACTGCCCTGGAAATGGAGAAATTAGCATCCATAACTACTTAACCCTCCTTGCAGCAAAACTTGGGTAACAGCCAATGCCACAGGGGTGAAAAGGAAACCAGTCCTTATTAGATTGTGTAATGACTGCTATCTGCACTGTTTGGTCAAACGTGGGAGATGTAAATCTCCCATAAGTCCTCTTCTTCCAAAATACCTTAGGAGGACTGGGGATATTGGACCATAAGTAAATTGCTATCATGTGCTTACCTGGTCCAGGTACTGCGAGAGATGGGGATGAGATGGGCCATGTTTAATCTGAATACTCATGGGCCGATGATGAACAGTTTCTAGCTGGCATGAGGGACCTAATATTACAGAATGCCCCATCAACATCTTTTGGGTCTCTCATAGCCATCTTAGTTCCTTATGTGTGTCGCCTATTAATGAGGTAACCACTATGGTGATCATCCTGGGGAATGACCACCATTCATTATGGCATCAGTCCTCAAAATGCCAACAAAAGTGGGTCCAAACCACTAAGACTACCCCAGCAGTACCTCTTCTGTTGAGAGACCAACCCATTAAGGTAACAAGAGCCCATAAAAAAAAAGTAAGAACCACCCAAATGCGGACAGAATTTTTGGGAGTAGGGATCAATAGAGACAAAATAGATGGCAAACCAAACACACGTGCTGGAAATATGAAAATAATTGAATTGGGACCAGCAGTTCCTCCAGGTAAAGCAAAAATTCAAAAGTGGACATTAAAAGTTCACCTAGAGAGGAATATCCCCTACATCTAGAAGATAATCTAGTCTCCCAGGGTATTTTTGTTTTTGTGGTGCTGGGACTGAATCCATGGCCTCGTGCATGCAAGGCAAGCACTCTACCAATTGAGCAATATCCCCAGCCCTCCCAAGGTATTTTGGAAGAAGAGGACTTTACCCTCTTCAAGTTTGAACAGGGAAGAGGGTAACATACCCTTTGGCCCCACATGGAACTGGCTATGATTAAGATGCCTTATGCAAGTCAGGAACAACAGCACTTGTGCACTTTTATATAACTGCATATTATGTTTGGCCCAGGGCTGGTTTTGTTGCAGTTCTGTATGTAAGCTGAATGGGACTTTCTGCTACACAGATTGCTCATCCATAGAATAAAGGCATGACAGAGCCAGGTGTGGTGGCACACGCCTGTAATCCCAGTGCCTCAGGAGGCTGAGAGGAGGATCTCGAGTTCAAAGCCAGCCTCAACATGGGTGAGGTGCTAACCAACTCAGTGAGACCTTGTCTCTAAATAAAATACAAAATAGGGCTAAGGATGTGGCTCAGTCATCAAGCACCCCTAAATTCAATCCTGGATTAAAAAAAAAAAAAGGTATGACATATCCCTATGGATCCACATCTCTTCTTCAGGATGCCCAGGACAGCCCCAACCTGGGAACTGAAACTGCATTCATGAGTACAGTGCCAGTAGTCCTCAAAGTATTTCCACGCTTTGCAGGTAGTTTAGGTAACTTATTCATTGCTCTAGGAGGCAGGTGAAGGCCTACTTCCCCTGTGCTTTCATTTTATATTCTCTCCACCCTCTAGCCAGAAAGGAAAAATTATCTTCTACATAGAAAAACCAAGGAAGGTAGAAAACCCAAACCATACCCGACGACTTAGCAAACAAATTTTAAACACTACAAATCTGGAGGACGTGAGGAAGGCAACTCCTTGAAGTTTGAGAAACTGTTAGGCAGTTAAGACAAAAGCTTTAACAGCTAGTTGATACCCTTTATTTGAAGAAATTTACTCTATGCAAATGAAACAAATGTATGTACAAAATGTGCACCCCAACATTAGCATAATGGTAAATTAATCCAGCACACTATGAAACATGACTGGGTAAAAAT
This sequence comes from Geosciurus inauris, assembly GCA_004024805.1. Taxonomy (NCBI): domain Eukaryota; kingdom Metazoa; phylum Chordata; class Mammalia; order Rodentia; family Sciuridae; genus Geosciurus; species Geosciurus inauris. The sequence goes on from PVHX01024263.1 coordinate 2,767, forward strand.
TTTAAGTTATATGCATAGCAATATACTAGAACAAATTTCAAACTACTGTTCTTTGGTTAACTTTATAGGAATATAACCGTAAATATATACTATATACTTTTGTAATCAGCTATGTATTAATGTAAAAAAGCAATAAAGCACCTTTTTCATTTTTGGTCAAAATCTCAACCCCATTAAATTGTTTCCAGGACTTAAAATAGGTCTCGCAGCACCATTTGGTGCTAGAGGCCTTTTTCTAACCCTGTCCCCCATCATCTCAAGATCCTGCTGCTCTTTTTCCTGAAAGTGGTTCAATGTTTTTACATGCCTTGCACCATATTTGATTAGGAAAAAACAATTAAGAACTCATGTAAAATTAAGTTCTGTTTACATAATTATGGAATGACAAGCTTAGAAGAGCAAAAGGATAACCAATCACAAGTATAAAAAGAGCTTTATTAGTGCATATATACAAATTTACATGGTCAGAAACTGGAGAAATACAAACAGCTTTAAAACACAATTTGCCTTTTCTTCAGTTTAAAGTGACTTTACCTGATTGTGACACAATAGAAAATACAGAACAGTAAACTGCTTTTTAAATACTGGAATTTTATGGAGAATACATTCACACATAGAAGGAAGGTGGATTTTGGAACACGGCAAGACCATGGAGACACATTAACACAGAGTGGCTTTGTGAAATTTACTGCCACATATTTTGGGGAAAATTTCTGAAAACCAAGGATATGAATACCTGCTGCTATTGCTGCCTGTATTAAAATTTAAATACGCTACCTAGCGTGTAAGATGACTATCAATTCTAGGATTTTTGAGAAAGGGCTCCTCTATAAAGAGTGTGACCAATAGCACAAAGTGTACCATACTCTACAGATCCTAACACTTCAAGGGTGGCAGCCTGGAGGAAGAGGTCAGAAAGAGCTCCTGATGATTAGAGTCAAGCAAGGTAGTACACAGAGCTGCCTTCTTAATTGCACTTGTTCTGGAGTAGAAATCAGAGAATGTGCCACACTAGGAATGAAAAGAGGAATTAGGCAGGAAAATCCTTCACTTTGTCAGCAAGCCCTCTACAGGAGCCATACTCATGAGCCACATGTTCTTCAAGATTGATCGACTGATACTTAACATGCTAATTTCGCCAGTGTGAGAAAAAAGGTAGCCAGGTCAAAGCAATTCCAATTGCCTTACCTTTCAGAAAAACAGAAAAATTACATTTCACAAATGGACAACTTTGTATATGTACGCTCTTGCCCAGGAAATGCATATGCTCGCCCCCATTATATTTATAGTTTATTTGATAACAGTAAACTGGCTAAGACTGAACTGAACACAGAACAATTAGAAAAATTTTTTCAACTATGTATTTGGAGCCATTTTCCTTCTCTTCAGTCTTGCTCTCCAATCCTCAGGAAGGGCTTCAAAATTAGCATTTCTCTCTGCCATGCCACTGTGAAAACAACACACATTACTTCACTAAAAAGAAAAATCACGGGCTGGGGTGGTGGCTCAGTGGTAGAGCGCTTGCCTAGCATGCATGAGGCACTGGGTTCGATCCTCAGCACCACATATAAATAAATAAGAAATAAAGGTCCATCAACAACTAAAAAAAATAAATTAAAAAAAAAAAAGAAAAATCACAAAACTGTTATTTCCTAGCAATCAAAAACCTCTAACTTAAACTGAAAACCTGAACATCAGGAAACATTTGGAGTTTCTCAGCTAGATAGATAGTACATTCTCCTTTGAGGTTTGTGATTTCAAGAATATGAAAATGGTTTTGTATTCTAATACAAAACCACTACCATTACCCCAACAACCCACATGCTCCAAACTGACCTTTTTTTTTTTGTTACTGGGGATTCAACTCAGGGGTACTCGACCACTGAGCAACATCCCCAGCCCTACTTTGTGTTTTATGTAGAGACAGGGTCTCACTGAATTGCTTAGTGCCTCACTGTTGCTGAGGTTGGCTTTGAACTTGCGATTCCCCTGTCTCAGCCTCCCTAAGTGCTGGGATTACAGGCGTGTACCACTGCACCCAGCAACCTTTTTTTTTTTTTTTTTTTTTTTTTTTTACCTCACTAGCTGCTGCTGTTTCCACTCTTCAATTCGCTTCTGCGCAGTAGATTCCCGGTCCTCTTCACTGGAACTTGAGTTCTCTTCTTCATCTAATTCACGCTGGATACTCTGCCACTTCTTTACCAAAGATGGCATTTTAGTTTTACTTTTCTTTGCCTGTAACAAATGTTAAAAGATCAGAAGGAATATAATACATAAAATAAGGAAATGGGCACTCTACAAGGAGATCAAGATCTTTCCCTGATTCTAAGGAATAAGTGGACTTCATAGGTATGATTTCTCTTTTTTTTTGTTAACTAGGGATTGAAGTCAGGGGTACCCAACCACTGAGCCACATCCCCATCCCCCTATGCTGTATTTTATTTAGAGACAGGGTCTCACTGAGTTGCTTAGTGCCTTGCTATTGCTGAGATTACAGACGTGAACCATCACACCCTGCAATATATGATATTTTATTAAAGCATGGCAGAAATATTTCCCTTACCATTCTGTTCTATATCTTGGCACCCTCCTGAGGGGGGTCAGAACCCAGGGCCTCACTCATGCTAGATAAGTGATCTACCATCAGGTGTGGTGGTGCACGCCTGCAATCCCAGCAATCTGGGAGGCTGAGGCCTTAGGCAACTTTGCAAGAATCTGTCTCAAAAAATAAAAAGGGAAAGGAGGCAGAGCAGACCGACCATGCTGTGGCCCCCATCTACCAAGGAGTGGCTGTTCCAGCCTGTTGCTGTCTAAAGACAACAGCCAGGACTGGGAAGGCCAACACCAAGGTTCTGCAGGCCTAGTTACACCAGTAGTGAGGTACTGGTAACCTTCAGGACGCTACAAGATTTTAGGGTAGAAAGTATAAAACCTCCAACTGGCACTGCTAGAGAGGAAGACACATGAACAACATGAAAAAACAAGGGAAGAAAATGCCCCGAACAAACCAAGATGCTACAATAATAGAATCTATTGACAGCACAGTAGATGAAATGGCAGAGGAGTTCAGAACATACATAATTAAAATAATCTGTGAAGCACAGAATAATATAAGAGAGCGATTACAGGCATCAATTGGTCAATCCAACAAAGAGATTAGAGAGCAAATACAGGCAATAATTGATCACTCCAACAAAGAGACAAGAGAGCAAATACAGGGAGCAAAAGAGATAGAGACTCTGAAAAGAAACCAAACAGAAATCCTTGATATGAAGGAAACAATAAACCAAATAAAAAATTCAATAGAAAGCCTCACCAACAGACTAGATCACATGGAAGACAGAACCTCAGGTAATGAAGACAAAGTATATAATCTTGAAAATAAAGTTGACCACACAATGAAGATGGTAGGAAACTATGAACAGAATATCCAGGAACTATGGGATAACATGAAAAGACCAAATCTAAGAATTATTGGGGTAGAGAAAGGCACAGAGGTACAAACTAAAAGAATGCACAATCTCGTCAATGAAATAATATCAGAAAATTTCCCAAATATGAAGAATAAATTGGAAAATCAAATACAAGAGGCTTACAGGACACCAAATGAACAAAACTACAAACAGATCCACACCAAGGCACATTATAATGAAAAGGCCTACCATACACAATAAGAATAGAATCTTAAAAGCTGCAAGAGAAAAAGCACATTACATACAGGGGGAAACCAACTCAGATTTCAGCGAATTTCTCAACCCATACCCTCAAAGCCAGGAGATCCTGGAACAACATATACCAATCTCTGAAAGAAAATGGATGCCAACCAAGAATCTTTTTTATTTTTAAAATATTTTTAGTTAGCCGGGCACGGTGGCTCAAGCCTGTAATCCCAGCACTTAGGGAGGCTGAAGACAGGAGAATCATGAGTTCAAAGCCAGCCTCAGCAATGGCGAGGCGTTGAGCAACTCAGTGAGACTCTGTCTCTACATAAAACACAAAATAGGACTGGGGATGTGGCTCAGTGGTCGAGTACCCCTGAGTTGAATCCCCAGTACCAAAAAAAAAAAAAAATATATATATATATATATATGTATTTTAAGTTGTCAATGGACTTTATTTATTTATGTGTGGTGCTGAGACTCAAACCCAGTGCCTCACACATGTTATGCAAGCCCTCTACCATTGAATCACAACCCCAGCCCTTAAAAAAAAAATATTTTTTTATATATATATATATATATATTTTTTCAGTTGTCAATGGACTTCATTATTTTTAAAAAATATTTTCAGTTGTCAATGGACCTTTTATTTTATTTATTTATATGTGGTGCTGAGAATCGAACCCAGTGCCTCACACATACTAGGCAACCACTCTTCCACTGACCTACAACCCCAGCCCAGTTGTCAATAGACTTTAGCGCCTCGCAGTTACTGAGGGTGGCTCTGAACTCCCGATTTTCCTGTCTCAGCCTCCAAAGTGCTGGGATTAGAGGCGTGCACCACTGCGCCCGCCTAAGAATCTTATATGCAGCAAAATTAAGCTTCAAATCTGATGATGAAATAAAAACCTTCCATGATAAACAAAAGTTAGAAGAATTTACAATGAGAAAGCCTGCATCGCAGAACATTCTAGGCAAAATATTCCACAAGGAGGAAATGAAAAACAATGAAAATCGGCAAAGAGAGGAACTACGCTAAAAAAAAAGCCAATCACAGGAGAAACCAAGTCAAGTTAAAAACCAAAAATAAAACAAAATGAGTACAATCCATATTTCAATAATAATCCTGAATGTTAATGGCTTAAACTCAATTAAAGGACAGACTGGCAGATTGGATTAAAAAAGACCCAACAATATACTCCCCCCCTTCAAGAGACTCACCTTATAGAAAAAGACATCCACAGACTAAAGGTGAAAGGATAGGAAAAAACATACCACTCCGTGGAATCCATAAACAGTTAGAGGTTTCCATCCTCATATCACATAAAGTGGACTTCAAATAAAGAAGGTCATTTCATACTCCTTAAAGGAACCATAAATCAACAAGACATAACAATCACAAATATCTATGTCCTGAACAATGGAGTATCCACATATATGAAGCAAACCCTTCTCAAATTAAACTGACCACAAAACAATAATACCAGGTGACTTTAACACACTTCTCTCACCACTGGACAGATCTTCCAAACAAAAACTGAACAAAGAAACCACAGAACTGAATAATATAATCAATCATTTAGAATTAACAGGTGTATACAGAATATTTCATCCATCAACAAGTGAATATACTTTTTTCTCGGCAGCACATGGATCTTTCTCTAAAATAGATCATATGTTATGCCACAAAGCAAGTCTTAGTAAATACAAAAAATAGAGATACTACCTGCTTTCTATCAGACCATATGGAATGAAATTAGAAATCAATGATAAAATAAAAAACAGAAGCTACTCCAACAACTGGACACTAATATGCTATTGAATAATGCATGGATAAGAGAAGGTAATACCAGTATTCCTCAAATTATTCCATGAAATAGAAAAGGAGGGAACCCTTCTATACGCATTCTGTAAGGCTAGTATCACCCTGATTCCAAAACCAGACAAAGACACATCAAAGAAAGAAAACTTCAGACCAATATCCCTGATGAACACTGACACAAAAATTTTCAATGAAATTCTGGCAAGCTGCATACAAAAACATATTAAAGAGATAGTGCACCATGATCAAGTGGGTTTCACCTCAGGTACGCAAGGTTGGTTCAACATGCGGAAATCAATAAACGTAATTCATCACATCAATAGACTTAAAGACAAGAATCATATGATTATCTCTATAGATGCTAAGAAAGCATTTGACAAAATACAGCATCTCTTTATGTGCAAAACACTAGAAAAACTAGGGATAGTAGGAACATATCTCACCATTGTAAAAGCTATCTATGCAAAACCCAAGGTCAATGTCATCCTCAATGGGGAAAAATTGGAAGCATTCCCTCTAAAAATTGGAACAAGACAGGGATGCCCTCTTTCACCACTTCTATTCAATATAGTCCTTGAAACTCTAGCCAGAACAATTAGACGAAAGAAATTGAAGGGACACGAATAGGAAAAGAAAAACTCAAACTATCATTATTTGCTGACATTTTATTTTATTTTTTAAAAAATATTTATTTTTTAGTTGCAGGTGGACAGAATATATTTTATTCTTATGTGGTGCTGAGGATCGAACCCAGTGCCTCACGTGTGCTAGGTGAGCACGCTACCACTGCGCCATAACCCCAGCCCCATGACAACATGGTTTTATACTTAAGAGGATCCAAAATATTCCACCAGAAAACTGCTAGAATAAATGAATTCAGTAAAGTAGGAGGATAAAAAATCAATACCAGGGCTGGGATTGTAGCTCAGTGATAGAGTGCTTGCCTTGCATGCGTAAGGCACTGGGTTCGATCCTCAGCACCACATAAAAATGAATAAATAAAGATATTGTGCCCATCTACAACTAAAAAAATATTTTAAAAAAATCAATACCCATAAATCAAATGCATTTTTGTACATTAGTAATGAATCCTCTGAAAGAGAAATTAGGAAAAATAACCCAACCACAATAGCCTCAAAAAAATAAAATACTTGGGAATCAAATAATTTAACAATAGAGGTGAAAGACTTCTACAATGAAAACTATAGAACACTAAAGAAATAAGTTGAAGAAGATCTTAGAAGATGGAAAGATTTCCCATGCTCTTGGATAGGCAGAATTAATATTGTCAAAATGGCCGTATTACCCAAAGCCCTATACAGATTCAATGTGATTCCAACTAAAATCCCAACATCATTCTTTATAGAAATAGAAAAGGCAATCATAAAATTCTTTTTTTTTTTTTTTGGTACTGGAGATTGAACTCAGGGGCACTCGACCACTGAGCCACATCCCCAGCCCTATTCTGTGTTTTATGTAGAGACAGGATCTCACTGAGTTGCTTAGCGCCTGGCCGTTGCTGAGGCTGGCTTTGAACTCGCAATTCTGTCTCAGCCTCCCCAAGTGCTGGGATTACAGGCTTGTGCCACCGCACCCGGCTGTAATCATGAAATTGGTTTGGAAAAATAAGAGACCCAGAATAGCTAAAGCAATCCTTAGCAAGAAGAGTGAAGCAGGAGGCATCACAATACCAGACCTTAAACTATATATACTACAAAGCTACAGTTACAAAAAAAGCATGGTACTGCCACCAAAATAGACATGTAGACCAATTGTACAAAATAGAAGAAACAGAGACAACCCACATAAACAGTTATCTTATACTAGACAAATGCACCAAAAACATACACTGGAGAAAACATAGGATCTTCAACAAATGGTGCTGGAAAACTGGAAATCCATAGGTAGCAAAACGAAACTAAACCCCTATCTCTCACCATGGACAAAATTCAACTCAAAGTGGATCAAGGACCTAGGAATTAGACCAGAGATCCTGTGCCTAACAGAAGAAAAAGTAGGCCCAACACTTTATCACATCAGATTAGGCCTGACTTCTTTAACAAGATCCCTAAAGCGCAAGAAATAAAATCAAGAGTATATGGGATGAAGCCGGGCGCGGTGGCTCAAGCCTGTAATCCCAGCACTTAGGGAGGCTGAGACAGGAGAATCGCGAGTTCGAAGCCAGCCTCAGCAATGGCGAGGTGCTAAGCAACGCAGTGAGACCCTGTCTCTACATAAAACACAAAATAGGGCTGGGGATGTGGCTCAGTGGTCGAGTGCCCCTGAGTTCAATCCCCAGTACCAAAAAAAAAAAAAAAAAAAAAAAAAAAAAAAAAAAAAAAAAAAAAAAAAGAGTATATGGGATGAGCCAGGCACAATGGTGCACTCCTGTAATCCCAGCACTTTGGGAGGCCGAGATAGGAGAATCACCAGTTCAAAGCCAGCCCAAACAACTCAGTGAGACCCTCACTCTACATAAAACACAAAACAGGTTTGAGGATGTGGCTCAGTGGTCGAGTGCCCTGAGTTCAATCCCTGGCACAAAATAAATAAATAAAAAAATATATATAAATGAATAAATGGGATAGATTCAAACTACAAACCTCCTTCTCAGCAAAAGAAACAACCAATGAGGTGAACAGAGATCCTACGTTCTGGGAGCAAATTTTTGCGACATGCACATCAGACATAGCACTAATCTCCAGGATATATAAAGAACTCAAAAAACCCCCCAAAACCCAAACAACCCAATCAATAAATGGGATAAGGAGATGAACAGACAATTCTCAGAGGAAGAAAACAACTGATCCACAAATACATGAAAAAATGTTCCAATGTCTAGCAATTAGAAATGCAAATGAAAACTACTATTAAGATTTCATCTCACACCAGTCAGAATGGCAATTATCAAGAATACAAAGAGGGGCTGGGATTGTGGCTCAGTGGTACAGCACTTGCCCCCATGTGTGGGGCACTGGGTTTGATCCTCAGCACCACATAAAAATAAATAAAGATGTTATGTCCACCTACAGCTAAAAAAAAAAATTGAAAAAAAAAAAAAAAAAAGAATACAAAGAATAGTAAGTGTTGGTGAGGATGTGGGGGGGAAAGGCACACTCATACATTGCTAGTGGGACTGGAAATTGGTGCAATCAATCTGGAAAGCAGTATGCAGATTCCTTAGAAAACCTGGAATGGAACCACCATTTGATCCAGCTATCCCACTCCTCAGTCTATACTCAAAAGACTTAAAAACAATGCACTATGGTGACACAGCCACTTCAATATTTATAGCAGCTCAATTCACAATAGCTAAACTGTGGAACCAACCTACATGCCCTTCAACAGATGAATGGATAAACAAACTGTGGTGTATATACACAATGAAATATTACTCAGCATTAAAAGAGAATAAAATTATGGTATTTGCAGGTAAATGGATGGAGAATATCATGCTAAGCAAAGTAAGCCAATCCCTAAAATCCAAAGGCCAAATGCTCTCTCTGATAAGTGAATGCTGATCCATATTGGGGGAGGAGGCATGGGAAGAATGGAGAATCTTTGGTCAAAGCGGGGGCAGGAGAGGGGACATGGGGACAGGAAAGATGGTGGAATTAGACAGACAACAATGCCCTAGGTACATGTATGACTGCACATATAGTGTAACTCTATACTGTGGACAACCAGAGAATGAAAAGTTGTGCTGCATTTGTGTACAACAAATCAAAATGCATTCTGCTGTCATGTATACCTAATTAGAATAAATAAATAAATAATCCCAGCACTTTCAGAGGCTCAGACAAGAGAATAGAGTTCAAAGCCAGCCTCAGCAAACCCAAAGCACTAAGCAACTCAGTGAGACCCTGTTTCCACATAAAATACAAAATAGGGCCAGGGGATGTGGCTCAGTGGTTAAGTACTCCTGATTTCTATCCAAGGCACCAAAACAAAACAAAACAAAAAGACAAAGAAAAGAAAAAGCATTCTAGAATTCAACGTTAACAAAAACAGACTAAGTACAACAAAGTAAAGATATTGTGTTCATCTCCAACTAAAAAAAAAGGGGGTGGGGGGCTGGGAATGTAGCTCAGTGGTAAAGTACTCATGGGTTCAGTCCCCAGTATTTAAAAAAAAAAATTCTCTACCACTCAGCCACACCCCCAGTCCTTTTATTCATGTTTAACATGTATCAAGTGATTTTTTGCTCTTTTCAGAAAAAAAGCTAGGCCTTTATTTTTCAGCTCCATTTGTTTATCACTTGGTATGAACACTAACTCTGAGGAAACAAGGGCAACAGTTTTGCATTCTACAGAATAGGAAGGTTAAGATCAGGGGAACATAGCTCAATGGTACAGCACTTCCTCTTGCCTAGTGTGTGCAAGGCCCTGGGTCAGACCCCAGCTTGGTGATGGGAGGAATCTATGAGATCAATGTATCTATGATACATTACTTCCAAGATATGGTATTATGATTATTTTTCTCCTTTTGGCTTACCTTCATTTATTAAAAACTTTCATAATAAAACATGTACTTTCAGGCTTATAATCATTGCCTTCTATAACTGCCTTCTGAGAGAGAGCGCCACCTTCCAAAGATCTTATCTGTCTTCTTACACTGCTTATTTTTCTTTGCTAATTTCATTTATAATAACGTCTACCATGTATTTTTTATTTATTTATTTTTTTGCTAATCTGTTTTCCCAGTCCATTCAAACATCCCACAAGGGAAATGTAACAAAAGCAGATTTTTGACTGTTTCACTGCTGAATCCCAAGCTCCCAAGGACAGCTCTTGACAAATAGTGTACATCGAACACATATTTATCGAAGTCTATGTTTAATTTTGTGAAATTCAAGAGCTATGACATTAGACATTCACAAGACTCATTTTTATCTGTTTTTGAGGAGAGGCAGAAACATAAGTCTGACCGGGTTACGCTAATGCCAAAGAGCTCAAGTGGTAGGTGTGATGGAATATTACATTCATGGAAGAACTGGCTATGGGGTCCCAACTTGATATTCATGGTGGTACTTGAGATAAACTGATTTCTTGAATAGTCTCCACAAATCTGAAAAAATAAACTTAATATTTTCAGTCTTTTTGTATTATAGGGTTTCTTGCTCCATACCCTACTTTAACCATCACTGACAGTACCTACTTTCTGGGAAAAGGAGTGCCCATCTATTTTTTGGCGGGAGGGAGGGGGTGTGTGCCAGGGATTAAACTCAGGGGCACTCACCACTGAGCCACATCCCCAGCCCTATTTTGTGTTTTATTTAGAGACAGGGTCTCACTGAGTTGCTTAGTGCCTCGCCGTTGCTGAGGCTGGCTTTGAACTTGCGATTCTCCTGTCTCAGCCTCCCAAAGTGCTGGGATTATAGGCTTGCACCATCACGCCCAGCTCTAGGAGTGCCCATCTATTGTGCTCAGCCTTTAGCTTCCTTCACAAACATTCTCATATTCTACTCTGTTACTTTACCTGTGGCACAAACTGTCTTGCTGCAAACATCCTTCCAAAAAGCTCTAACACTGGGAGCATTCTGGGAAAAGCATAGAGCCAACCAAATAAAAGTAAAATGGATTAATAGTGAGCCCAAGGAGCTTATGGGGATAAAAATCTCTCAACTTCTGCAAACATAATTAAAAAAAAAACAACAAAAAACCAAAAAAACAGATCTAAGTATTGTTCTGCTGTTTCACTCTGACTTCTATAGAGTTCAATGAATTTCTAGCATATCTGATTTTGTGTGGCATGGGAAAATAAATTTTAGAAGTTATGTATGCCCTATTAAATTTGAAACCTTGGGTTCAAAGAGTTGCACTGGGGCTGGGATTGTAGCTCAGTGGTAGAGCGCTTGCCTCACATGCGTGAGGCACTGGGTTCGATCCTCAGCACCACATAAAAAAATAAATAAAGATATTGTGTCCATCTACAACTAAAAAAAAAAAGAGTTGCACTGGCTATTTGAGTGCACTTTAAATAGGGGAGCATGGCAGTCAGGAAAAACAAAGAGCAAATGGTCAGAACTCCTTTGTTCTCGTTTTATTTTTTCTTTTGTGATACTAGAGATTGAACCTAGGGCCTCACACATGATAGGCAGCAAGTGCTCTACAACTGAGCTACATTTCCAGCCCTTTTTATTTTAAGAAAGGGTCTAAGTTGCCCAGATTGGCTTCAAACTTGCAATACCCCTCCCGCCTCAGCCTCCCAAGTAGCTGGGATTACTGGCACATGCAACTATGTCTGGCCTTTAAACTAATTTCCTAGTAAGCTGCCCATAAAACTCTTCAGGAAAAAGACCAAAAGTATCTATTTGTCCCAAATATTCTTGAGTATTAGAGAGGTTGAGAATATAGTTTACATTCTTAGCTGGGCGCAGTGGCTCACACCTGTAATCTCAGCACTTTGGGAGGCTGAGACAGGAGAATCACAAGTTTGAAGCCAGCCTCAGCAATGGCGAGGTGCTAAACAACTCAGTGAGAACTCTGTCTCTAAATAAAACACAAAATAGGGATAGGGATGTGGCTCAGTGGTTGAGTACCCCTGAGTTTAATTCCCAGTACCAAAAAACAAAACAAAACAATATATATAGGGGCTGAGGTTGTGGCTCAGTGGCAAAGTGCTTGCCTCGGACGTGTGAGGCACTGGGTTCGATCCTCAGCACCACATAAAAATAAAACAAAAACAAAATAAAGACAATGTGTCCATGTATAACTAAAAAATATTTAAAAAAAACAAAAACAAAAAAAACCCCAATATATATATATAGTGTTTACGTTCTTAAAAATGGCCTGTCAACAAGGATACAGGTATAGATATCCGGTATATAAAAATGAAGTACTAGCCGGGCGCGATGGAGCAAGCCTGTAATCCCAGCACTTAAGGAGGCTGAGACAGGAGAATCATGAGTTCAAAGCCAGCCTCAGCAATGGCGAGACGCTAAGCAACTCAGTGAGACCCTGTCTCTACATAAAACACAAAATAGGACTGGGGATGTGGTTCAGTGGTCGAGTGCCGCTGAGTTCAATAAAACAAGACTGGCTAAAAAATTACTTGTTGAATGAATGGAAGAAAAAGTAGTTACCTCTCTTGGATAATTGGGAAGAGTCCTCAGCAGACTTCATAAAGGAAGTGATTCCTAACATTTGTGTAAAGAATGAACAGTAGTGGAACTGGTGGACAAAGTAAAGGCACGGAAAGTGGTAAATGATATGTTGGCTCAGGAGAACTTTATGCTATAGATTAGCACAGCAGATTAGAAAACAGTGTGTTCACATCACTGTTATAATTGTCATTCTTGATTTTTATAACATTTACTTTACTTCCAGATAATTTCTGGAACTATATACTATGTAATTAAGTACAGAATGACTAAAATAGTTAAGTGGCAGCTCTGGAAACCAGTCAAAGATCTGTAGCAGCCACTAAAAACTGAATCAAGAAAATGCCATACTCAAAATGATAGGAAAACTCTGAGACACTTTTCTTGCCTCAGTTGTACTTCCTCCCCCAGTGCAGCTGGGAGGAAGTGGTCAAACTCCCAGTTCCCTCCCCTATGAAGAAAGGAAAAGAATGGATGTGCTTGTAATCTTCTAGCATATCTGTAGCTGCCTCAGGAACTGCTCTTTGTACTGCCTATATTGGACCTCAAATGGAGGCCAAGAAAGGTAGTAATAGGTACTGTGAAAACTGCAGGGGGACAATAAACTGGCAAATGCCCGAGTTAAAAACTGTGTATATTGAATGGTGACATTATCCAATAATAGAAAATCCCAAAGAATTCACACACAAACACAAATGCTACTATAACTAACAAATCTGGCAAAGTTGCAGTATATAAGATGAATACACAAAATCACTTCTGTGTCTCCATACTAGCAACAAGCAACCTGAAATCAATCCTAGTGATGATGCCATCCAAAAGAGTGAAATAACTAGAAATAAATGAAACCAAGAAAGCAAAAAACACTTGTATTCTGAAAACTATAAAACACTGCTGAAAGAAATAAGAAGATATAAATACGTGGAAAGGAATCCTATGTTCACATGTCAGGAGTTTACAAACAATACACCAATTATGTGCAATCCCTACCAAAATTCCAATGGCCTTACAAATTGTTTTTTTTTTTTTGGATTTATTTAAGCCACATATCCACCCCTATTTTGTGTTTTATGTAGAGACAGGGTCTCACTGAGTTGCTTAGCTCCTCACCGTTGCTGAGGCTGGCTTCGAACTCGCAATTCTCCTGTCTCAGCCTCCCAAAGTGCTGGGATTACAGGCATGCACCACTTTCCAATTTTAAAACATACTACAAGGCTATAAGCTATAGTAATCAAAATAGTATAGTTTCGCCACAACAATAGGCATGTGAGTCAATGAAATAGAAAACTAAGTCCAGAAATAAACCCATACTTTTATGGTCAGCTGATTTCCAACAATAGTATCAAAAATATTCAATGGAGAAAGAAATAGTCTCTTTGACAACTGGTGTTGGACAACTGGTTATACACATGCTTCATTCAACTGGAATGAAGCTGGATCTTTACTTCTTTTCTTATTAAAATACAAAAGAAACAAACTCCAAAAACCAGCTGGGTGCGGTGGCGCACATCTGTAATTCCAGCGGTTCAGGAGGCTGAGACAGGAGGATCAAGTTCAAAGCCAGCCTCAGCAAAAAGCGAGGTACTAAAGCAGCTCAGTGAGTACCTGTCTCTAAATAAAATATAAAATAGGGCTGGGGATGTGGCTCAGTGGTTGAGTTACCCTGACTTCAATCCCTGGTAGAAAAAAAAAAAACAAAAAAACCTAGGGTCTAATTATAAATTCTAAAACTATAAAACTCTTTTTTTAACTTTTTAAAATTTTCTTTTGAGACAGGGTCTCACTACTCAATTACCCAGGCTGCCCCTGAACCTGTAGTCCTCTTGCTTCAGCTTCCCAAATACTTGGGGTTATAGGCAAGCACCACTGTGCCTGGTTATAGAACACTTAAGAACAGGAAAAAAATTTCATGGCCTTGTATTTACTAATGGATTCTAGACATGATAACAAACACATAATTCATAAAAAGAAACTGAGTAAATTGAACTCCATTTAAGAATTTGCTCTTCAAAAGATATCATTAAGCCAGGTGTGGTGGCATATACCTGTAATTCCAGCCACTCGGGAAGCTGAGGCAGAAGGATCTTGAGTTCAAAGCCAGCCTCAGTAATTTATTGAGGCCCTAAGCAACTTAGTGAGACCCTGGTCTCAAAGTAAAAAAATAAAAAGGGCTTGGAATGTAGCTCAGTGGTAGAGCACTCCCATGTTCAGTCCCTACTACCAAAAAAGATAAAAGGACAAAGGACCCAAAGAGTCATTTCTTCAAAGAAGATAAACAAATAGTCAATAATAACCTGAGCTAGGTGCGGTGGTGCACTCCTGTAATCCCAATGGCTCAGGAGGCTGAGGCAGGAGGATCACAAGTAAAAAGCCAGCCTCAGCAACTTAGCAAGGCACTTAGCAGCTCAGTAAGACCCTGTCTCTAATAAAATATTAAAAAGGGCTGGGGATGTAGCTCAGTGGTTAAGCACCTCTGAGTTCAATCCTGAGTACCAATAATAATAACAACCACAACCACCACTACCACCACCTGAAAAAATGCTCACTATGGAAATCAAACTACAACAAAATACCACTTCATACCTACTAGGATAGACATGATTTTTCTAAAAACAATCCAAATGTCCATTAATAAATAAATTGTGGTATATGTGCAAAATGAAATTATTAATTTAGCCATTAAGGAATGAAGCACTGATACATATGCTATGTATATGAATCTTGAAAACATTATGCTAAGTGAAGGACGTCAGACACAAAAAGTCACAAACTGCATGGCTCTATTTACATAAACTATTCAGAACAGGCAAATCCACAGAAAGAAAGCAGATTGGTGGTTCCCAGGGGAAGCAAAAGGGAATAAAAGGGAGAAACTGCTTAGTGGGTAGAGACAAGGTATTTTTTTGGAGAAATCAAAATATTTTGTAACTAAACAGAGATGGTGGATGCAAAACATTGTGCATGTAATAAATGGTAAAGCACTGTTAAAATGGTTAATTTTATGTTACATGAATATCATCTCAATAAAAGGTTTTGAAATAAACTTTCTGATATTCACCTTTTCTTTCTTTCCTTTTTTTGTCTTCTCTGGTGGTGGCATTTTGGGAGCTGGTGGTGGTGGTGGTGTAGGAGGAGGAGGTGGTGGTGGAGGTGGTGGTGGTTCTATAATGGCAGTGGTTGGTACAGCACCTCGAGCCTGAACTGGCTGTAATGAGGCAGAAGTTACTCCAATAGGGACAGAACATTCAGTATAACTCATAATTGTAGATGCTGCTGCAAGTCCAAGGTAATTTGATTGGAGGCCCATTCCTCTGGCCTGATGGCCCATTCCTGCTGCAGGATGGCTAACTGATATTGCCTGGTGTCCAATCCCAGTAGCCTGGTGTCCAATCCCTGTTGTCTGGTGACCTAACACAGAAAACAAAATACTATAAAAAGGACATTGTGACAAGACTAGAAGCAAGAAAAAGGGAATTGGGGATTAGATCACTCACAAAATGAAAAAACAAACAAAAAAAACCCAGCCATATTTGCTGATAGCAAAGTCATTTCTGAATATCTTAAAATTAAAGTACTTAAAACACATAAATCACTGATGTATGCAAATGCACAAAAAACAATCTGGAAGGATACACCAAACCATTTTAACGGTGACTTTTTTTTTTAATTTTTTTTTTAGTTGTTGATGGACCTTTATTTTATTTATTTATATGTGGTGCTGAGAATCGAACCCAGTGCCTCATGCATGCTAGGCAAGCGCTCTACCACCAAGCCACAAACCCAGCCCTAACGGTGACTTTTAGTACTGGAAGAAATGCATATAAGTAGTCTTTGCGATCAGAAAGTCTTTACTGCCAGGCATGGTGGCACATGCTTATAATCCCAGCACTCTGGGAGGCTGAGACAGGAGAATTGTGAGTTCAAAGCCATCCTCAGCAACAGCAAGGCGCTAAGCAACTCAGTGAGACCCTGTCTCTAAATAAAACACAAAACAGGGCTGGGGATGTGGCTCAGTGGTTGAGTACCCCTGAGTTTACTTCCCAGTACCAAAAAAGTCTTTACTATTTCTTCAAGTTATGGCATCTAATACTGGAAACAAAGAAACACTACATGGAGAAAAATGCACTTTAATCATGATGCTTACCTGTGGCTATAGCTGACTGGCTGTAGAGGACCGGAGAACTACCAATAGTAGCTGATCTCTGAACCACTGCAGTACTAATTTCGGCAGCTTTTCTCTTTATTGCTTTAGTGGAAGGAGAACTAGAGATTGTAGAATCAACTGAACCCTGAAACACAAATATTTTGGTCAGTGGCTGATGGCCATGGTTAAATATACTCTTCTAAAATAAAATAGTGCCAATCATGCTCTAATCCCCACAATCAGGCAGAATGCTACGGATATTAATTACCTGGTTAGTTACGACTGTGGGTTGTGCTGAAGGCTTCAAAGGAGTATCCTCCTCTGTTCCTGGGGCAGGAGGCTCCTCACTTCCCTCATCTTCCATCTCTACCTCCTGGATCTCACCATCCTCTACAGGAGGTGGTGGTGGGGGAGGGGGAGGAGGGGATTCTGGGGGTGGGGGTGGAGGTGGTGGCATTTCCAAGGGTAATGGAGGTTGAAGCACAGGCACATTTGACTGAAGGAGAGTCCAGAATGGAGTAAGTGGCATCAGTGATGAAGAAGAAACTTGACCAGAAAAGGATTCTTTACAAAGAGAACCTATGAAAACAGATAGGAGTCAGGGAAAAAAAGCAAGACAAAATTTTCATTGGTAATATTCATAACAACATTCAACTGACTGGTGAGACAAACATCAACGTAGGACAGTGTGCTCAGTAGTTTCAAGAACTGGCTTCCTGTTCTGTTTCCTAACAGAAATCTGACCCCTTGACACACCTATTGTACATTGGTTCACTGAAATAGTAAACGACTCAGTTCAGAAATCGATTTCATGGGGAAGTTAATTTATGGCCCTTACAACACTTTCCCCAGCTATATTATATTCTTCTCTGGGTTCAGATTTATGAATAAGTAAATGAAGAGCTTCATTAACTCAATGAGAAATCTAATCATCTCAGATAGGTTTTTTTTTTTTTGGTGCCAGGGATTGAACCCAGGAGCATTACCACTAAGCCACATCCCCAGCAGCACCCTGGCCCCCTTTTATAAAACTACTTTTTATTTTGAGAAACGGTCTTGCCACATTCCACAGGGCCTTGCTAAATTGCTAAGGCTGGTCTCAAACTTGTGATCCTTCTGCCTTAGCTTCCCCAGTCACTGGGATTATAGGCTTGTGCCACCTGCCTGGCTGGAATTTTTTATTCCAAACAATATTTCAACATATACAAGCAGACAATCCTCGAGTCTTTTTTTGGTCTCAAAAGTGAAAATATAAGTGAATCATGTACATATGTAATATTGATTCGGTGTTTTGGTTCAAGTTAGGTGAGCAAGTTGGGGTGACACAGAGAAGTACCCATTTAAAACACAAAAATCCTACACACTTTGATTTACCCCTCCCCCTTCTGGTACTGGGGATTGAACCCAGGGGCACTTTACCACTAAGCTACATCTCCCGCTCTTTTTTGTTTCTAATTTTGAGAGAGAGTCTTGCCAAGTTGCTCAGGGACTTGCTAAATTGCTGAGGCTGCCCTTCAACTTGTGATCCTCCTGCTTCGGCCTCCTGAGTTGCTGGGATTACAGGCATATGTAACTACATCTGGCTTGATTTACCGGTTTTATTTTTTATTTTTTTGGTACTGGGGATTGAACTCAGGGGCACTTGACCACTGAGCCACATCCCCAGCCCTATTTTGTGTTTTATGTAGAGACAGGGTCTCACTGAGTTGCTTAGTGCCTCGCCATTGCTGAGGCTGGCTTTGAACTCGCAATTCTCCTGTCTCAGCCTCCCAAAGTGCTGGGATTACAAGCGTGAGCCACCACGCCCGGCTGATTTACCAGTTTTAAAAAATTCTTTTTAAGGTGTTACTATTCACTCTCATTCCTTCATATCTCTGCATAAAAATATATTCATTTTCTAAACCACAGCAACAGAAGTGAGGTAATTTTTAGATAATTAAGGGGAAATTCAGGAGGATATATCTTCCAAGTAAATGGTAACTCAGATCTTTGAAGAAAGTATTTGAAGATGCAGAGAATTTGAAATTGCTATTTTTTGAAGTTTGAGTTAAACTGTATGTAACTGAGGCAGGCATGGTGGCGCACACCTGTAATCCCAGCTACTCAGAAGACTGAGGCAGAAGTATCACAAGTTTCAGGCCAGCATGGACAACTTAGTAGCAAAAACACCCCTGGGTTCAATCCTCTGTACAAAAAATCCCAAATCAAACCAAACCAAACCAAACCAAACCCAAACAAAAACCAAAAAAGCCCCCAAACTACCCACAAACAACAACTACTCCTGAAAAGCTGTAGGATCAGCTTTTTCTCAAATTTTGCAAAGCCAGCACTGAATGCTGTGGTTTCTCTGTTGGGAAAAGCTTTTAGAAATTAGAGAAAATAGTAGGATATACTTACTTGTAGCCTTCCCCATCCCTCTTTATCGTCAATAGGAAAGTTTCACAATATATGGGACTATTAGATATATATCCCAGGAATGTTGAGGGGATTTTCTCCCTAAAAACCATAGAATTTAGGAGTAGAAGAAACATGAAAAATCATCTAGTTCAACTTCCTTATTTTTAAAAGGTAATGAAACCCAGGCAGGAACCAACTTGCCCAAGATCACATGGCTATTAGTCGCCAGACCAGAGACAGAACTCAGGTCTAGTGTTTTCTGTTTTACCAGGAACCCCTGATGAAATATCAGGAGGCCAAGAACCTTAGAAACCTGTCGAATACTCTCACTTCTCATGGTCAAAAGTAAGTTAACTAAGGGCTCCATTAAGGTCATTTAAATTACATATTCAAAATACACTGCTTTGGCACTTGACAAGGTAAAATCCAGGTGACCAAAAGCCATTTGGCTTTTACAGCAAATTTATTTTTTATTTTAAGATGATGATCCACACTGTTACAATTGTTTTGAGTTCTGACTTAGGGAAAAAAAATTATCAAAACATGAATAGTTTTCTAGCTAAAGGAATTCAAATGACTCATTAAATTTTTGTACTTGGAATTAGGTAATACTAATTTATGCACTTTCAGACAAATGAAGTCTGGGTATGGCCGGGAAGTCTACGTTATAAAACAGGGCATCAAGATTACATCAGAACTAAGGCAATAAACATGAAAGATAAATGACTTAATAATCATAATGATTAAGAATTAAACATCCTTGCACTAACCTAGCCACAACAAATGATGGACAAATAAGTATGTCAGATTTGATGATACTGGTATGTTTATGATGGTGACATGATGCAATGCAGAGAAACTCAAGAAAACAAAGTAGGTTCAGGATTAACAATGTAGTCTATTTTATCACCTCCAGCAAAGCTAGGGAGAATTAATTAAACCTTGTGTAAATATGAGATTAAACCACATTTGATAAATTCAGCCACAAATAAGGAGCATTTTTATAATATGTAAATCCCAAACTAAGTTTACTCAAAACATACAAGCTGTATCTTAAACACTGATAATTACCTTAGTTTAAGTACAAAGAACTTCAAGAAATCCAAGGTATGAGTATTGTAGATGTCTACTATAATGATGCTTCTATTTGTTTCTAAATTTAATCCAGCTGGTATTTTTGGTATTTAAGAAAACAACTCGGGAGGCTGAGACAGGAGAATTGTGAGTTCAAAGCCAGCCTTAGCAACAGGAAGGTGCTAAGCAACTCAGTGAGACTTTGTCTCTGAATAAAATACAAAAAAGGGTTGGGGATGTGGCTCAGTGGTCAAGTATCCCTGAGTTCAATCCCTGGCACCAAAAAAGAAAAACATTTGCCAGGAATGGCAGCACAAGCCTATAATCCCAGCAATTTAGGAAGTTGAGGCTGGAGGATCTCAAGTTCAAGGTGAACTTCAGCAACTTAGTGAGAATCTATCTAAATAAATAAATAGGAGCCGGGCGCGGTGGCGCAAGCCTGTAATCCCAGCACTTAGGGAGGCTGAGACAGGAGAATCGTGAGTTCAAAGCCAGCCTCAGCAAGGGCGAGGTGCTAAGCAACTCAGTGAGACCCTGTCTCTACATAAAACACAAAATAGGGCTGGGGATATGGCTCAGTGGTCGAGTGCCCCTGAGTTCAATCCCCAGTACCAAAAAATAAATAAATAAATAAATAAATAAATAAATAGGGCTGGAAATGTAGCTCAGTGGTAGGGCACCCCTGCGTTCAATCTTTAGTACCACACAAAAAAAGAAGAGAAACAAAGAAGCATTTAATTCTGAAAGTCTGAGGAGAAATTAAAATGGTACAAAGCTTTTACCATGTGCTAAAACTTTTAAGTTTAAGGATAGAATACAAATATTTAATTCTAGGCAATTTTGGGGGGAGTGGGATATTGGAGATTGAACCCAGGGGTGCTTAATACCGAGTCACATCCCCAACCCTGTTTTTGGCATCTTTTTATTGAGACAGGGTCTTGCTGAGTTGCTTAGGGCCCCAGTGAGTTGCTGAGGCTGGCTTTGAACTCATGAGACTCTTGCCTCAGCCTCCTGAGCCACTGGGATTACAGGTGTGTGTCACTGTGCTTGGGCTAGGTACCTTAATTTCTATTTATAGGCAGTTTCCCTTTTTTACCCCCAAAGAATAATTAATGCTTAGTGCTTTGAATCAAGAAGATGGTTTATCAATATAAAGCAAAAAATTATGCAAAGAGCCGGGCGTGGTGGCTCACGCTTGTAATCCCAGCACTTAGGGAGGCTGAGACAGGAGAATCGCGAGTTCAAAGCCAGCCTCAGCAATGGAGAGGAGCTAAGCAACTCAGTGAGACCCTGTCTCTACATAAAACACAAAATAGGGCTGGGGATGTGGCTCAGTGGTCGAGTGCCCCTGAGTTCAATCCCCAGTACCAA